>JAHDVE020002336.1:0-109646 GCA_022606495.2 Halesus radiatus | reverse complement strand
GCGATCTTCCTGCTAGTGGTACGTAGCCGCAGTATGAAGAAGCTGCCCCGTACCTCTGCGATGGTCTTCTCGGTGCTCGGGTGGTCCGCCTTCTGGTGGTAGTGTCGGATCAGCAGCCGAGTATAAGGGTCATCGCCATCCAGGATGATCGGAGTCTTGGGTACGCTCGTGGCTCCGGTTACTGCTTGCAAACGGGAGCGCATCCGCATGACTCCGTCTGGGCCGAGGAAAGGCGTCAGGCTGTTTAGGCGGCTAGCGGCGGGCAGCGCCTGGCCGTGCTGTATGTTGTGAAGATCGGGGGTGAAGGCATTCTCTTGGGACCTGATCACCCATCTGCGTTCAGCCTCCTTGAGCTCCTCGGCTCGTAGCGGGCCTTCGGCAGGTCGGCCCGACCCCATCCGGCAACGCCTTATGAAGCGCAGTATCCATGCTGTGGCGCGGATGAGGCGGTACCATGAGGAAAACCTCTCGATAGCGGGCAGGGCCTCCCCGGCCGTGGATATGAGGCCGACATATTGGGGCCTAGTCTCCAGGATCGAGTCATCGGGCTTCGTGGTGAGGGGGCGCTCTTCGGGCCAGTCCTCGTCGGGTTTCGTGATGAAAGCAGGTCCGCAGAACCATTCTCCTTGCAGGGACAGGTCGGGTAGTGCCAAGTCTCGGGTGCCGATGTCAGCGGGTTTTGTTTGGTTGGAACCCACCTCCAGTCAGCTATGTTGGTGAGTTCGTCGATCTCGCCCAACCGATTCGCCACAAAGGCGGAGTATGCCCGTGGGTCGGTGCGTAGCCAACACAGCACTGTGGTCGAGTCGGTCCAGAAGACGGTTCTGCATATTCGTGCCTGACTTTCAGATTTAATAGTCTTGGCCAGTCTAGCCGCCATGAGCGCGGCCTGCAGCTCGAGGCGGGGAATTGATAGCGGTTTGAGTGGCGCCACCTTGCACTTGCTTGCGATGAAGGTGGCTCGCGGCGCGCCTTGCACTTCCTCAACGAAGTAGGCGACGGCGCAGCAGGCTTGCTCGGACGCGTCACTGAAGAGGTGCAGTGTAACGTTGCTCAGCTTGTGTCGGAGTGACCGTCTCGGGATGGACACGCTGCTTTCCCTCAGCAGACTCATCCAGTCCCTCCATCGCTCGGCATGCTCAGGGGCGATGGGGTCGTCCCAGCTGATGCTCGAGCGCCACACGGCTTGTAGTAAAATCTTCGACCGTATAGTGAGGCAGGCGACGAAACCCACCGGGTCAAAGATTTTCATGATGATGGATAGGAGCTGCCTCTTCGTAGGCCGTGTGGCTTCTTGGGGGCTGACCGCGTCGAGAAAGGTGTAAAGAAATCGGTCAGTCGACGGGTCCCAGATCAGTCCCAGTACGCGCTCCGTCCCCGTGGTTCCGCTGTTGATCTGCACTGCGGCGGTTGCTCGTTCACCGGGGAGAATCCGTGCTATAGCGGCCGGGCTGTTGGAGGCCCAGTTGGTCAGGTTGAACCCTCCCTTTGCAAGGAGGGTCTTCACGCTCTGGACCAGTGCGGCAGCCTCGTGTACGTTATCCACGGCGTCCAAATAGTCGTCCATATAGAATTTGGAACGAACGGCTGCTGCGGCGGCGGGGTGCTCGGTTTCGTAGTGCCCGGCCACTCTGTCTCGCACGTACTGGGCACTGCTGGGGGAACACGTCGCCCCGAACATCATAGATGTCAACTGGTACGTCTCTGGGTCCCGTGTGCCAGGCGACCTCCAAAGGTACAGCTGGGAGGGCTGGTCCTCTCTCCTGATGTGGATGCGCAGGAACATCTCTTGTATATCTGCAGCGATGGCCACATTTCCCTCTCGGAAGCGAAGGAGGTTCCCCAGGAGTGAGGACAGCAAGTCAGGGCCGGTCATCAGCTGGTCATTCAGAGACGTCCCTCGGCATCGGCTGGCGGCATCAAAGACGATTCTGATTTTCCCCGGCTTGTTGGGATTTGTCACCGCGAAGTGAGGAAGGTACCACTTTCGCGGGGCAGGTAATGATGCCTCGTGGGTTGAAAGCTTCCTGGCGTAGCCTTTGGCGACAAGTTGTGACATCTTGTCGGCGTACGCGGCCGCCAGGGTGGGGTCCGCCGCCAGCTTCTTGTCGAGAGATTGTAGCCGCTTCAGTGCGCACTGCCGGTTGTCGGGTAGCACGGTTGTCGGGTCTTTCCACAGGAGTCCGGTTTCCCACCTCCCGGTAGCGAGGGGGCGGGTGGTCTCTCCCATCATCGCTAGTGCCCTTGCGTCTTGAGCATTGACCCGAGCTGCTGATGTAACGCCGAGGGAGTCGATGGCGAAGTTTGTCCTCACCAACTCCCTCAAGCGGGCGTCCGCGGCGGTCTCTGCTTGCAGGGCCAGAGTAGTGGCTGGGTCGTCAGCGCCAGGGTTTGTTCCCCCGTGAGCGATCCACCCTAAAGCGGTCCGCGACACTATTCGCGTAGTGTTGTCCTCACGGACCTCTCTTGATACAATCAGGTGGGCGTTGTCTTGCCCGATCAAGAGCTTCGGGGTGATGCGTCGTCCTGGCACTTGCTGCTCCGGCAGGTTCAGCTCGGCTATGGTGCTCGCGGTGATGGAGAAGGTCGTGTTCAACCCGGCGCCTCTGATGGTCAGCTTCACGCGTCGGGAGCGGGCGTCGGAGGTGCACATGCCCTTTGCTCCGTGAAGCCGTACGGCACGGACCGGACCGCTTGCACCGGTCAACATCGCGATCTCGGCGTCGACAAGGGTCACGGTAGAGCCCTCATCTAACAGCGCGAACACTGACACTTCACTCCCTGCGGGCCCGCGAAGCACAACCGGCACAATTTTCAGCAGTACGCTATCGTCTGTATTTCGGCGTCATAAGTTTACTTCACCCACAACCGGCTCCGTTTTTCGCACTTCATGGAGCAACCGATGGTGGGGATGCCGGCACTCCCCCACCCCGCACCACACTTTCACTTTACACTCCCTCGAGTGGTGTCGACCGAGGCACTTTCGGCACAGGTTGCTTGCGCGCACGGTCTCCCAGCGGAGGGCGACAGATTTCCCGGCGAATACCGCACAATCCCGAATGGCGTGGAACTTATTGCACTGCGCACAATTGTCACTTCGCACTGTCGCCCTTTTCCCGGCTGAAGACCGGTGGGCAGAGTCGGTCGCGGCACGCTTCCTGGGTCCGGGCGTAGCCGCGCTCGTCGGGGGCGCGGCCGCCGCGTTCACTAACACTTGTTCGCGGCGCCCTCGATTCGGTCGAACCGGGTCGAGCATGCCGCTAATCGGGATCACTTTCGCGACGCTTCGCAGGAACATTGAGAGCTGCAGTAGTGTGGCCGGGGTGGATTAGCCTAGCTGGCGCAACTCGAGCAGCCAAGACATCCTCAGGGTGCAGGGCATCTTGGCGGTGACGTCGGCTAGTAGGGCGGGGTTGGTGAGGTAGCCCTCCGTCCTCAAGTCTCGCAGGGAGGCCACCAAGTTCTGGACCGTCCCAGAGAAGTCGGCGATCTCCTCGAGTGAAGCTTCCGCTGACAGGTGCGGCAGCTTCTTCACCTTATTTAGCATAAGGTTGGCGATGGATCCTGAGCCACCGTACCGCGTCTCGAGGGTGGCCAGGATCTCTGGGACCTGTTCGGGATCCAGCAGGAGGGAGTAGACAGCCTCCCGGGCCCTGCCTTTCAGCGCGCGCTGCAGTCTGATGAGGTTCTCGCTGGGTGTCAGCCTGCAGGTGTTGGTCGACTGGTGGTACTGCGCTATCCAGGCAGGCCACTCGAGGGGGTCCCCGGAGAACGTGGGGAGGTCCTTGGCTGTAGATTGTCGAGCAATGAGGGCAGTCATCCGGACATCCTCCTCGACGGACGGGCGGGGGCTCTCTGGTACGCGTGTCGATCGGATCGCCTCGGCAATCATAGCGCCGATCCGTGCCACGGTAGGGTCCTCGCCCTGCTGGACCCACTCTCTGGTATGCCGGGCAGTCTCGTCGGCGGTAGGCTGCGGCGGGAACAGCGGCGAGTAGCTGGGATGCCCGATGTTGACGGGCTGGGACCCCGCGTGCAACTGCGAGGTAGACGGCTCTGCATAGGGCTGCGCGTAGAGTGGGCAGGCTCGTGGCTCGGCGTACGGCAGCGGCTCGGCATACGGCAGTGGCTCGGCGTAGCGTCCGGCCGGCGCTGCGGGGCAAGGGAGCACAGCGGGGCCGAACGTTGCAGCGGGGAGGGGGTACCCCTCAGCCGGGGCTCGCACAGCACGCGCCTCTGCGTCGGTCATCTGTACTCGTACCGGCTCGGGGATTGGCTGCACAGCTGCGGGGACGTCCTGCTTGGCGGGCTGCATGGCCGACAATAGCGCGGCGAGCTGCTTGGCATGCTGCTCCCTCAAGGCGCGCATCTCCCGTTGTAGCTGCCTCACGGTGTCCTCTGTGGTGGAGGAGTTGTTCTCAGCATCGGAGGACTGCGCAGTGGTGGGTGTGGGCGCGGCACCGAGCGCAGCGCCGAGCGCAGTGCCGGGCGCCCGGCGCCGAGCGCAGCGCCGAGCGCAGCGCCGAGCGCAGCGCCAGGTCCGAGCGCAGGTCCGAGCGCAGGTCCGAGCGCAGGTCCGAGCGCAGGTCCGAGCGCAGGTCCGAGCGCAGGTCCGAGCGCAGGGCCGAGCGCAGCGCCGGGCGCAGGTCCGAGCGCAGGTCCGAGCGCAGGTCCGAGCGCAGCGCCGAGCGCACCGGCGGGAGCAGCGTCGGGCGCAGGGGCGGGCGCAGGAGGGGGTGGGGCAGCGGCAGACGGCCCGGCGGCAAGCCACGTGGCGGCAGGCCACGCGGCGGCAGGCGGCGCGGCGGCGATCGCAGCGGCGGGCGCGGCGGCGAGCACAGCAGCGGGCACAGCGGCGGGCACAGCGGTGGACTCGGGCTGAGACTCCGAGCTCGAGGCCCCTCGACGGCTGCGACGTGCAGGCATCTCGGCACGTACAAGGCACGAAGACGTACAGACGTCGCTTGTAGTCGAGAAGGCGTGCAGACGTCACTGAAGGCGAGAAGGCGTGCAGACGTCACTGAAGGCGAGAAGGCGTGCAGACGTCACTGAAGGCGAGAAGGCGTGCAGACGTCACTGAAGGCGAGAAGGCGTGCAGACGTCACTGAAGGCGTGAAGGCGAGAAGACGTCACTAGTAGTCGTGAAGGCGTGAAGTAGATCCTGGCTCAAGAAGGACCATGTACGGGACAAGATCTGTAAACTCTTGCGCACGTTTTAGAAGAAGAAGATCAGGCTGGCCACTTCGACGCTTCAGAGCAGGGTATGAAGGAAGGGAGAAATGCCTTGAAAAAGGCAAACGATTTCTTGCAAGGAGGTGGTGAGGGTGAAGAGAAAGTCACGGTCGGTTTTCAGGCCGGGTGAAGATGCAGGCGAAGTAGGTAGAAGGCGTGTTGAATCCGTGAGAATACTCTGAATTTTAGAAATGCACTCGTCGTTCAAGTACTTCGGTGCGATACCGTGCGGCGAATCGGGCAGTTTGAACTCGTGAATATTTCGCGAGCTGCCGTAGATTCTGTCAATCTTGGATCGACTTGATCAAAAATTTAGGATGTCAATCACGACCTTCTGCTTGAATTGAGCCTATTGCAATCTTCGCCTATTTTTTATTAAAGCAACCAAAATTATTACAAAGTATGTCATGGGGGTCAAAGTAGGACAGGTAATACTTTGCCGTCAATTTACAAAAAAATGCATTGTACAAACATAAAATAAGTAAGTTTACTCGATTACGCGGGCGCTAATGAACAGATCAGAAAAGATTGTTTATTTAGATCAGTCACCGCGGCCGCAGGAATCGCTCACAAAGACAGACAATTTTGGTAGAACAATAATTTTGAAAGGTTTTTGTGGATCAGAGGGGCTCGACCAATGAGAGCCCGCTCTGTTTCGGGACCGTCGCCGGGAGCGACCGTAGGGGTGGCGGGGGTCGGAGAAATGTCCCGTTAGCACCCAGTAGCGTCTCGGGACGAAAACGAGGTTCAGGGGCGTAGGAAAAAGAAAACGATGACGTGCACTGTCATCATCACTTCTTCGAAAACCCCGGAACTACGCTTGTCGAAAGCCAATATGTACTGAAATGGGGCGTTTGCACAAATCCTCTTTTTGTGCAAACATAACAAGATAGGGATGCGTATCTAGTCGCTTCTATCAGGTTAAAATTAAAGTCGGGCGTTGCACAATTAATTATTTGTGCAGACAAACAAACAAGACAGAGACGCGTATCTAGTCGCTTCTCTCTCTCTCTCTCGTTTGTGGTCAGGTCGTCTGTTATGAGCCTGACAGTACTACATGCCAGCTTGATCGAGAACGTATCGAGTCGTCTCTCGTTCGAAACTGCACGAACTCAGTAGTTGATTTCGTATCTAGTCGTACCACCTACTGCGTTATGTACTGGTTGATGTTATGCAAATGGAGGGTATTACAAACTTTGATAGTCACGTCTGGTATAATAATAATACCAATTTCAATATATATTCGCATACTATTAATGCTGAAAACGCTGATTTTCTCAGATTTAATACTTCTAAAATAACCTAGTCCAGGGGTCGGCAACCTGCGGCTCGCGAGCCACGTGCGGCTCTTAGAATGTGAAGCTGCGGCTCTTTAGTTCCATACGCAATGCTATTTATTGTTGGGAAGAAAAAAATTGTGGCTCTTTAAAAACTTTTAAATTTTGGACTCTCCGACTCAAAAGGTTGCCGACCCCTGACCTAGTCTAAACTATCGGTTGTCCAGTAATGCTAAAGAGCAAAGTAAAACTTCATACCCTTCTACTCGACAATTTTGCAAATGTGACTTTCAGCTTTTAGGGACGGATATATATTAATCAAAATACGATCGATTGGGGCAGATATCGATTACATTCTTTCAACATGGCGGTTTTTAATCTGGAGACATTTAAGTTATAAAAACTTTCTAGTCATAATATTATTTTGTCAGAATCTTCCATTGTGGGGTTTAATCAACTGTTAATCTTTTTTAGAAGTGTGAAATTATATATTATATTATGAAGAACATTCAAGAGTCCCAAGTCCCAACTACCCGGAGACGTTAGTGTTGTGGCATCCTCAATATTGGTGTTTGTTGTGAGATGAAAGGAATGAGGGAGAAAAAGTTGAAAACCTGACTATTGTACAGATGGGTAACTGTGAGACATTACAATTTTGAATGATAATCTTTCACCAGAACCACCATAATGCTTTTGAAGTTTAAAAACTTTTCTAGATCTAGCTTCGATAAACATATAAAACCCTGGTTGGGTCTTTATTAGAATCCGTGTGCAAGGTGTTGTTTCTAACCCTCGATGCCATTATCTTTGAAGACTGATAATTTTAAAAATAACTGCTTCATAAATAATAATTCATTCCTCTATTCCAATGACAAGCAGCTTATTGCAGAAGTGAGTAATGCCTCCAATTGTCCGAGCCTCATCATTATTCTATAGTATTTTTTTGCTATGAAATATATTGAATACAATATGTTATAATAAAGAAACTTCCCACGGTTAGTAGGAAAATTGACATTGAGAAAAATATAATTAATTTAACTGTTTCTCTCTTTTAGCTGTTTTTTATTGAAAAGCATTAAACACTATTATTAAATTTACATATACAAAATAATCACTCATTTTTCAATAATATAATACGATTTGCACAGAGTTATAGCCCTTTTCTAAAAAGGAGTTTTAAATCTGAAAATTTTAAAGAAATAAAATTAATATTTCACCCTGTCATAGTAATTTCTGTTATTATTTTATCCCCCATTCACACTAGTGGTGGGCGAAGCGGCTCGGTTTAGTGAGCCGGATCACTAAATCAGCTCTCTGTAAAGACAATCCACATGAAAACTGGGCGAAAAAAGTATCGTATAAGAGCGTCTTAAGGACGTCTTTAGGAGGGCCAAGGGAGCGAAGGACAGGGCATGGGGCGGGGGGACGCGAACCGTCGTTCAATCGAGCCGGATCACCGAACCGGTACACTACAAAGATCTGATTTAGTGATCCGGCTCACTAAACCGAGCCGCTTCGTCCACCACTAATTCACACTGATTCTTTCAATCATCTAGCTCAAAATTCGAGTTCAATCGTTCACAGATAATGATTTAATCAATTATTGGAAATCATGGATTCATGGAAATCATGGATTCATGGAAATCATGGATTTATTATGTTTCTTGACATGCACTTTTTTGATCGGTTAGACAATAGACAGATTATTCTTGTTTATGGCATTTTAGAACAGCACATGACAATAAACTATTCACCAGTTTATTGTGTTACAGAGATATATATTTTATAGGTTTTTGTTTTGTCAATATACATTATTATTACTTGTAAAAAAATCATTTTTGTATTCTTGATTCTTTTCAGGCCGTAGTTAACTAGACATTGTACTGTGAATTAAATGAACTATTATAATATTTTCCTTAGCAGCTTTGAAGCAAAATATATCCCTTCCAAAAATCATTACAGCATTATTTTGGTTAAAAGACAAAATGGTTATGAAAAGATTTTACCGTATATGTTATTAATTACTTTTGTCATTGTAAGAATAATAATAATGATTTGTTTACTTTTATAACGCCCTTTTTGTGGGAAAATTGATTCAAGAGCGCTCTAAAAGGTGGATGCATAATTATAGCTTTTTTTGTTGTATTTTTCATGAATTAACCTAAAAATATTATTATGTGTGCATTTATTTATTTTATACACAAATATCATTTATATTTGAATGATTGTCTATCGAAAAGTGCTCGCTCTTGCGGATATTCTTTGCAAACCCCTTTTAAATTCTCACTTTTCTCAATAACTGTAGGTATTCTTTTGTTAACTTGTCAGATGTTCATAACATGCATTTTTGAGCGCCCTTATTCCCTTGAGGTGATTTTTCACAAAAACGGCTCTATACAAATCATCCAATTATTATTATTATTATTAAATTGGCTATAACAAGATTTCGTGAAATGCGTCTTACTATGTTAGAATAATTACCTCCAGTAAATCACGTTTGCTCGGTTAATTATCATGGTCAACATGAATGTTATTTTTGTTCAACTACATGTTATTTTAGTTATTGAATATTGACTGTAATAGTAAACATTTTGGTCACACCTCGTGAAGTGTTTTCCGAAAAAATTTAAAAAAAAAACTGCGGAATATATTATGATAATAGAATTTTTTTTAATATAATATTCTTTATTTTATTAGCTGTTTGTCTTATTGAGGATTCTACTATATTATTGATGTTGTAGGTACTCAGATTTCAAGTGCTATTAATAAATTAAGATTTATGTCTACGTACCATATTTAAATTGTTCCTATCTTGTCTCCACTTATATCTATGAATACTTGTACTGATATTTAGAAATACGCTTTATTTTACTGTTTTATTCAGTGTACCAGCAGTTCTTTGAATTCTGCAATAAATTTCAATTTATCGGTTCACTCTTCCGAGCAAGTTTTTATTTATTAATATTTTTCACCAACTTCAAATAGCTCGGGAGAAGTATTTTCATTATATCATTATTATGAGCATTATAGGTAAAAAAAAGAAACGATTGTAATTAAGAAGCTTAATTAATATATAGTTTTTCTTAAACTACATAATCTATTGACAATTATAAGATACCTTTATCTAAGTTCAACAAATATATTTGTTTTTTAAATCATTTGTATTCGAAGTTATCTATTTTGAGATAGTAATACCTTGTAATTATCTGCTAACTTATATTATTGTTCCTTCATAGGAAGAGCATCACTTTATGGTGGGACATTATACATAAAATAATACAATCACTTGATACAGCTCCATATCACTATGAATACTGAAATATTATGTTCCAAAACCAAAATATTACCTGTGTTCCATCACTAAAATATTACATATTATGTTCCTTCACTAAAATCTCTTTATTATTGTTGTTTTTCTTTTCATATTTATAGAAAATAACAATATGTAAAATGCAGATGTTTTTTTTTTTCAGTGTTGAAAGTGTGTGGGTGCTGACGGCCATCAATGCCATCAGAGCCATTGTATTTTTCTGCGACATCCTCACATTCCCCGTGCACCTCGTGCTGCAGCGACCATGGCAGAAGAGGGCCATGTCGCGCAGAGTCAAGGTTAGTACAACTGTCTGAACGCTTAATTAATTTCTTTTAAAACAACGGCCTTTTACGATTATTTGGAAACTAAAACAGCCATTAGGCTTTAGCATTAGATTGCACTTTAGTTGGGTACATACTGTGATGGAAATAAGATGTAAATGCAGTTTTTCTTGTATTTTATTCCAATAATTTAATCCAAATAATCTTCCATTATTACATTCTTATAATAAAATATGGTAAAAATATACAACTGCAATTGTTACACGTCTACAAAGCTTCGAAAAGATGTACATATATTTATTGTAATATCTAAAAACTTAACAGTTGATACGGGTAGAGGTATCTTCTTAGAATGTCTTTTCTAACAATATAACGACAATATTTTAAGAAGAAAACACAGGATTGTGATAACAATGTCAAGTATGTTAGTTTTGATATGAAATACTTGGAATCACCTTTGCCTAGAAACTTTTCTCTTCTATACAATTGTGTCAAAGGTGGTTAATGTTTGAATCACCTATTAGCATCTCCGTGCCGAGGTAGTGTTGCTTCTTCTAATTATATCTGTATCTCGGAGGCAAAAGGCGTCATCTCCATTTTTACCGAAAATTACATTTAAACGCAGAACTAATCCAGTTTTTCCTCCATCCTCGGGTATTTAAAGTTATTTCCAATTCAATATAATAACAAAAGTATAGATGTATAATACCTAACCTAACATTTAAACTATGCATAGGTAAATAATCCCAAACAGGTCAAAATAATAGTTTGAAATTTTGGATAAATATAAATTTGGCTAAATCATGGCTAAAAGTTGAAACAAAATGGACCAAGCCTCCCGGCTAAACCCACGGAGAGTCAACGCACATTTATAATATTCTAGTGTATGGGATGGTTCATGTTTTTCTTGCCATAATAAATATACCTACTAACTAATAAAAACTTATTTTCAGTTACCAATTTTGAGAAATAAATTTTTATAAAATTTGAGCAAACTTACGTATAGGTAAAGACAAGTGTTTCACAGAAGTGTTCTTGAGGATCTTATAAACGTACGTTGACTCTGTAAATATGAAAGTCGACTGAAGTAATTCATATTATTTTTCTTCTCAAGCCACAGCAGTGGAACAGCTATATGAAAACCGAATTAATTAATTAATTTGTATTTTTGTTCTCAGGCAAAACCAGTGCACAAGGATGAAGAGTCCATTGTGGTGCGTGCTGTGGCAGGACCGAGCGCGACACACGTGTGGCTTGTGCGCGAGGGCGTGGACACCATGGACCGCATGCTGCGCACTGTGGCCAAGGAGCACAACCAGCGCCGCTGCCTCGGCACGCGCCAGATCCTCAATGAGGAGGATGAGGTGCAGCCCAATGGGAGGATCTTCAAGAAGGTGAGCTATACGAGACACGAGCCATGTCTGCCATGGACAAATAACACAGGAAAGAACTACTCACTGCAGGAACTTCAATTTAAAATTAGAGACTCTGATATGATTCTTATAAAGGGACCGATAGAAATAAACTTATTTGTGGGAAAATTTTAAAATATGTGGGCCCAATTAGGACATTTCTAAATTTCAGTTTTCAAGGTACCAGAAAAATTAAATTCTTAGCATGAAAACTTATTTGCAGAAACTCATAATGAGGTTTTACTGCATATCTATAGGACGGACAAATGGACAGTTAAATGAATATTTCAAACCTCCATAAGATCATTATGGAAATAATATTATGAAGTATAAATTCTTCCATTAATACATTAATTTCAGACACAAATGTGTATATTATCATGCTGCAGTTCATCATTAGAGTTTTTTTTTAATACTTTTAGCTCTCAGTTTTCCTGCTTTATAATTGTGATAAAACTAACTTTGTAAAAATCAATAAATTTTAATTGAATATCAATTGTTGGCATTCATCTTATCATTTTTGTTAAATGATAATGTGTCACCAAGCAGAATTATCGAACTTTTTGAATGTCTTAAATGTCAAAATACTTCATGTAAAAACGTGGCCCAATAATTTTATTTGGTGTCTGTATATTTGGCAATTAGTAACTTAGTTACCTAGGTCAATATTTTTTGCCATAGAAAAAAATGGCAATTCAGCCGGTTCGAACCAGTTCAAGAATGAATAGCACATTTGTCCAATTGCAAAGTTGGGATATTCAACATTTATTTCCATGCTGCCAAATTTGGCAAACTGACTTAAACATTATGAAAGTATTCATACCACAATACTTCTTGTATTGCTGTGGCCAAAATTGTTTGGAACTCCCGAGTGAAACTATTTTTGACAATAATATTTTATCTCGATTAATATTATGCTAAATCCACAAAATGATTTTTACCATAATAACTATGTTGACCTTAAAATACATTACATGCCTCTGACCTTGACCCTTTATTATTATTCCTGCAAGAGGAAATATTATCTCTATTGATCAAGGTTGGTTTACAAGCGCCACAAAGTTATTGGTACATGTACGTTTTTTCATATGTGTATTATTTTAAATATCTAATAATTTATTTTATTACTTCGACGGCCTCCATGGTCGAGGGGTAAGGCTCTCGACTGCGAATCCGAAGGTCGCGGGTTAAAATCCCGGCGTGCGCAAGTAATTTTTATTTAATTAATTTGTGTTGTTTCACAATTAATTCATTTAAAAATAATATATAGTATATTTGGGCACGTTCCAGAGTGGAAGATACTCTCAGTATCGCCCTGGTGAAAGACCACCATTCAGAATTGAAACGTTGCTTGAAATGGCTTTTAGCCGTGTTTGGTGACCAGATCTGAATAGCCAGGTATTTCCCCTTTTCCCCACCTTCCTCTCTCCCTTCTCCTTCTCCCTAATACCTTCAGCCTCACAACATTCCCCAATTGGGAATGCCATAGTCTCACTGGCTCCAGACGGTTGGGAGCAGTTTGGGACTCTTGTGCGGTATTCATGTAAAAAAAAAAAAAAATTAGTGTGTTAATATTGACACTTTGCCAAAATCATATTGTGTCCATATTCTGAGATAAACTTGGTTTAGTATGTAACTTCAAATACTTGATGTTCCATACAAACTAGTCATTTTATAAGGCACCGCCTTTAAAGATGCGGAAATTTTAACTTGACTCTATTTCATCAAACATCCAGTACTTGATTTATTTAAAATCCTAATAATGTTTATAACCTCTACGCAGCGCAGCATCCAAAATGTAAAAAAATATAGATATTGCAAAAGTTTCATTATGTATAATATATCGATAAATTACAAATAGTTGTTAACTTTTACCTAGTTTTAAGTATTTATTTCAAATAAGGTAACATCGGCATACCGCTGATCAACAACACATTTATTAGAAAAATGGTTACAACAGACCTCTCGATGGCAGGATCATAAGAAGGTTTTGTACGAGAATATCTTGCATTTATTAACCTTCCTACGTAAATCTATCCCACCACGCGGCACTTTTCATCACACAAAGTGACAGCCGCAGAAATCAGATGAAGATTATTAAATTTAATGTATGTTATGTATCTGATTTTTTCTTTTACGATTTCAGTACAACATGGGTGAATACCAATGGAAGACCTTCTCGGATGTGGAGAGACTGGCCGGCTACTTCGGCAATGGTCTCCGCGAGTTGAAGAACCCGCCCAAGGAGAACATCGTCATCTTCGCCGAGACCCGCGCCGAGTGGATGATCGCCGCTCACGGCTGCTTCAAGCAGAGCATTCCAGGTAACCAACCGTCACCCACATTCTGAAACCATTACATTGCACGGTTAAACCAGCACAAAATAAGTTCTCACTCTTAAAAAGGTTTATTTTTTGGTCTAACTAAAATTCACAAATGTATAAGGAATATGCAAACAAAGGGAGCAATCTCCACCAAACTCAATCATTATTAAAAAATATATATTTTATTGGAATAGCTTATAGCAAGGGTTCCCAACCGGTCGATCGCAAAGCAAAATTTGGTCCATCCTACTAAATTACGATAGTGAATTTAGAAAATATTTATTATTTCCCCATTTTAAATTTACATCCCTGGATGAAAATGTTTAAATCCTGATCATAAGACAAATTGCTTTTGCTAGATTCGTACTTAACTGATAATGAAGCGGTTTAATGATCAAAGTTTTCTAGATCTTAAAAAAAGCAACAGCAAAAATTCTTAAAAGATTTTAAGTCGACGATCTCCATGAAAATTAAAGTAAAAAGCAGCTCCCCCGATCTCAAAAAGGCTACTAACCTTTAGCATATCAGAGGTTCCAGGGAATTTTATATTACAGTCGAAATGCTTTTCCTCTTATATGTAACTCGGGGACGTAGAATTCGTGTCACTAGCAGATCTCTACAATCAATGTCTGTCCTCAATAATATCCAAGTAGTTTACTACTTCTTTTTTTGTCTTAATTTGGTCACTTCGGCACTTATTCTATGTTCATTTTTATTTAAATGTAAATTCAAAGATGCTTAACATGGATTAGAGAAACTTTATTGTTGAATAACAATCTGTTTTTTGTACTTTCATATTGTGATCATTAAAGCCTTTGTGATATAAACAATCTTAAGCCCTCTTAATCCCCCATAAACCATATTTTTTCTTCATTTAATCTACAATGCAAGGCATTCTTTAACTTAAGGATGTTGTAATAATATACGCTTGAAGTGGATCGTTGTCATTGTTATCAATATTTTATTTTCTGCAAAATAGTAATGAAACAATAATCTTCTTATCAAAAATATAATGCTTATTTAGATATTAAAGTTTTTATTAAAGATTTCTACGGCCTCCATGGTCGAGGGGTAAGGCTCTCGACTACGAATCCGAATCCGAAGGTGGCGGGTTCGAATCCCCGTATGCGCAAGTAAATTTTATTTAATTAATTTGTGTTGTTTCACAATTAATTCATTTAAAAATAATATATAGTATATTTGCGCACGTTCCAGAGTGGAAGATACTCTCAGTATCGCTCTGGTGAAAAGACCACCATTCAGAATTTAAAAGTTGCTTGAAATGGCTTTTAGCCGTGTTTGGTGACCAGATCTGAATAGCCAGGTATTTCACACCTTTCTCTTCTCCTCCACAATACCTTCAGCCTTACAACATTCCCCAATTGGGGATGCCATAGTCTCACTGGCTTCAGACGATTGGGAGCAGTTGGGACTCTTGTGCGGTATTCATAAAAAAAAAGTAAATCTGCTATGAAAGTATCTACCCCTATTTTATTGCATTACAATTTGTAGGAAATATGAAAGATGAAATTGCTAATTATATCTTTTTATTTTGTTTCAGTTGTCACCATCTACGCCACGTTGGGTGATGAAGCCATCGCACACG
Source organism: Halesus radiatus (assembly GCA_022606495.2). Taxonomy (NCBI): domain Eukaryota; kingdom Metazoa; phylum Arthropoda; class Insecta; order Trichoptera; family Limnephilidae; genus Halesus; species Halesus radiatus. The sequence goes on along the minus strand of JAHDVE020002336.1, from coordinate 94,201 downwards.
GAATAAATGAAACCGAGGTCACAACGGTCATCACCACCCACGACCTCCTCTCCAAGTTCAGGAACATCCTTCCCAATACCCCCAGGGTCAAGACCCTGATCTACATCGAGGACCAGATCCGGCCCACTGACACCAAGGGATTCAAGGATGGAATCACCATCATCTCTTACAATGATGTCCTTAACATCGGAAAGACATCTAAGATCTGTTAGTATTGTTTTTTTTAATAATATGATTATTTATTAGGAGACAGTCTTCCCATACAATAGCTGTATCCTGTTAATCACTCACTTTTAACAGTTTGCGCTAACAGCTGAAGCCAGTTTATTGTGCATTAAGAATCTTTTAAGTTTCATGTTTTCAATTTAGACAAAGGGATCCTTACTGCCATGCTATATACTATACAATTTATTTCATAAGCATATAGTAGTTATGGGTTTCAGGTCAAAGCATCTGTTTTTAATAATTGCCAGGTAAACGAGGTGCTTAAGTTCAGGATTACATTTTACATGTTTCATCTAGCCCAGTGATTCTTAACCGAACTTTGTGGGCGTTTTGGAGGTCTGGCGGGGCGTTTTAAAATTTTTAGCTTTTAGGGGGCGCCGCAAAAGTTCGAGTGGGCATTGTGTCGATATAGAAAAATAAGCTCATTCACGATCTATGCACATTGATACACTTTCTTTAGGTGCTTTGATTTTATAAGTTATGTTCAATAAACTACAGTTTTATGAGCAAAAAATTAAACTGAAGCATAATAATACTCAATATCATGTTCTTCATATATCATAAAGGCCCATTCAAAACGGTTCAAAAAGGGGGCACACTGGATAATTTTACTGTGGTAAATAAAGGAGGTGATTCTTTCAATACGGTTAAGAAACACTGATCTAGCCTTTCCATCAAATAATAAAATAAAAATACTTATCTAAACAATTATGATAAAATATTACATGTTTAGATTGAAAACAAAGTTTGACCTAATTATGTAATTTTCAGTCAAATCTCAAAATTTGTCACGGTTTCAGCCTAAAAATTACTAAATTAATATTTCCATTTAAAATATTTTGTGCATCCTGAACTCAACTGCCATATGTGTGTGATTTATATAAAGTATTCAGGCTACCAAGAATCGATAAATTTAAATCAAGTCTGATTTGATGATCCGTCGTGAATGGGTTCATTATTATAAATGCTAACATTTTTCCCCTGATTATTTGATATCTAATCTTTATTCCGTTTGGTTTTGATAGTCATCAAATGACAATCGATAACAGATTATAGACATTGTCAACCAACAACGTAGTTATTTCCGTATAAATTTGGGTGTTTTCGCAAAGATATGCCGCATGCAATATAAGGCTTGCCTTATCAAACCAGTTTTTTTTAATTTTTATATTATATCTTCAGAATCAACCTCATTACATTTTCCCAAGATTTTCATAAAGAAATTGTCTGATGACTTTTTTCTGCTAAAAATATATTATAAGATTATTGACCACCTTGAAACTTTATTCTGTCTACAAAAAAATTTTTTTTTTTTTTGTATTTTTTTAAATATATATATATATATATTTTTTTTTTATATGTACACTATTGGCTCCATGAAGTATTGAAGAACCCATTTACAAAAAATTAGTTTTCAATAAATTAAATTTTTTATTATTTTTATTTTCAAACCTTGTTTTAAAAAAGAAATTTATATCCATATATGCTTTCCATCACGCTTTATCTGATGTCTGACTTATTATTGAATATTTGATCTTACAGCCTCCGTGCCCCCGAGCCCCAAGGACCCGGCCATCATCATGTACACGTCGGGCTCTACAGGCATCCCCAAGGGTGTGATCCTCTCGCACCAGAACCTGCTGTCCACCATGAAGGCCTTTGCCGACGTGGTGCCCATCAAGCCCAACGACATCCTCATGGGCTTCCTGCCCCTGGCGCACGTCTTCGAACTGCTGGCTGAGAGTCTATGCTTGCTTACCGGTAATAATATTTTGATATTGAGGGATTGTTTTTCTGTATGTCGTCGGGGGAAAGGCATTCTACTGTTACCGCAACAACTTATGGCATTTCATAAGAAACTCATTTGTGTTAATCTTTTTGGGCCTATTTTATGGATTCTATTAATGCTGGTTTAAAAGTTCACAATTAATTTTCAGAAATTTTTTATACATGTAAATTAATTTATCAACAATAAAAGCCTATTTGAAAAAAAACAGCATTATCTCAAAACCACTCTGATGTAATGATTTATCAATTTATAATGTTTTTTTTTTTTAGGTGTTCCAATTGGCTACTCCACCCCACTGACAATGATCGACAGCTCCAGTAAAATAAAGCGAGGTACTAAAGGTGACGCCACCGTTCTGCAACCAACTTGCCTCACCACAGTCCCCGTAAGTATTATTATGAGATCCATCAATCATACAATTATTTCATTAGTCAATATTGCTAAAATAATGCTTTTCCAATTTTCAGCAATTTCGTACAAATTGTCCGGAATTATTGCATGAAATCTTCAGACTGCTAATTTATTGTGTTTTTTCTTCAGCTCATTATGGATAGGATATGCAAAGGTATCACAGAGAAAGTTTCCAAGGGAGGTCCGTTTGCCGGAGCCTTCTTCCGTTGGGCATACCTGTACAAGGAAAGGTGGATGAAGAGGGGATACGATACCCCTATTCTCAACGCCCTCGTCTTCAGCAAAGTGTCCAGTCTGATGGGAGGAAAACTCCGCCTCATGATCTCCGGAGGAGCTCCTCTCGCCCCCGATACCCACACCCAGATCAAGATCTGCTTGTGCTGCGACGTCGTGTCAGGTTACGGACTCACGGAAACCACTTCTTCGGCCACCGTCATGGACTGTCACGATCGCTCAACGGGAAGGGTGGGAGTGCCAAACACAACGGCTGACCTCAAGTTAGTCAACTGGGAGGAGGGCAAATACCGAGTCACAAATAAACCATTCCCGCAAGGAGAGATTTACATTGGAGGTAAGTCATTCGTCTTCTAAATTATAACATTGTCTGAAAAATATTCATATTGCCATTTATCAAGATATTAAAGCCAAACTAAATTAAGGTCATTCGTTAATGACTAGTGTAAAAGAAAAAAAATGCTCTCAATAAAAACACCAGAAGTTGCATGACTACTAAATCGTTATTAAAATGAAAATATCTTCTCTCACTTAATGACTATATTATGTTGTATTACATAATATTTAATTTTTTTTGTTGTTTTGTTTTGCAGGAGAATCAGTATCTCTAGGATATTTCAAGCTGCCTGGAAAGACCCATGAAGATTTCATAGAAGCCGATGGAATGAGATGGTTCAAGACCGGTGATATTGGAGAAATCCACGACGATGGTTGCATTAAAATTATTGGTAAGAGCCACCTTGAAACTTTATTTTTATACAAGCTTTTAAATAATGGGCCTTCCAAAAGCTCAATGTGAATTTTATGTTATGAATCTAACTTCTTTTTTGTTTTTACAGATCGTAAGAAGGACCTTGTAAAACTCCAAGCTGGAGAGTACGTCAGTTTGGGCAAAGTAGAAGCCGAGCTGAAGACGTGTCCCATTGTAGAGAACATTTGCGTGTATGGAGACTCCACCAAACAGTACACAGTGGCGCTGGTAGTGCCCAACCAGTCCCACATCGAGGAGCTGGCCACCAAGATTGGACTCTCCGCACTGAACTACGACCAGCTATGCCAGAGCACGGCTATCGAGAAGGCCGTCATCAAAGAGTTGGCGGAACACGCCAAGAAATGTAAGAAACATTTAATTTTTATTGTTTTAACCCCCCCACCGAGTCTTTTTGAGAATAAATGATAATTTTTCGTAAATATGCAAACTTTTAAATGGCAATAAAAGGCGTGTTTTTTCTTCTTTCTAACACAGTTTAAATCATATAGTAGAAAATGAGATAACATGACTTTTATGAGTCCGTGTTGAGCTGAGAGAAATATCTACAAAAAAGACTCTATGGCTATTTGTTTTCTGGGAGAAATCTTCCAAAAAGACTCAACGGGTTAACCCTTCCCTTACGGTGCTAGACAATCCCCTGAACTCTGGTGCTGTACACATTTAGAATGTTCCGATTTTTAAGTTGAAAATGAGAAAAAAAACATCGGCCACGCATAAAACGTCCATTACAGCCAGTACTACTGACGATTATGCATCGTGGCACAGTGAGTGAAACCCCGTACCCCTCTCACTCACTGCCACACCACTCGGCAAGTTATCAATGCATGACGGCATATGTATATATTAACCAATTTTTCGACAAAATATTTTTGTCTGTTACATTTTGTAAATATATTTAAATTATTACATATCACTACATAAATGTATTGCTGAGGAACACCTAAAATATGAACTCTGTGTTTAGTATATTTACAGAGATATTGAAATAATTAGAGACATTTCATATCAGTTGACGGCACCGGCATGGAAGGGTTAATGATTGAATTAGTTTTTTTTATAAATTTACTTATATCACAATCAGCGTGTGACATGTTTGTTCTAATGACATGTATAATTTTGACCTTTAGTTACAAAGTGATTTGAATCACTATTACACAAGTATGACAAATTTAGAGTAAGTTAATGTGTTAGTGGCACACTGATAGTATTGTAATTATGTATATGGTAGTAGTGAGAATGCTTAACACCTGCGTACTCTGCCACCAAAACACTATTCAACTATATTCACAAACTGCATGATGAGCTCTGTTGCAAACGGAAAAATTTCTGCCACTGAACCCGGTTACAAAACCCAGCTAAATGCAAATAACTTTTTTAATAGACATGGTATATTTTTACTTGCAGAGTAAAAATACTCAGTATTGCTCTGGTGAGTACAACTATTCTGAATCAAAGTGTTGCTTGAAATGATTTCAGTCACCAGATCTGAATTGCCGGGTACTACTCAACCTTATTCCTTCTCTTCCCCTTCATTTGACAAATATAAATTTATTTATTAATTTTTTTTCAGGCAAACTGGAGAGGTTTGAAGTGCCCGCTGCAGTGAAGCTCTGCTCCGAGGTGTGGTCTCCGGACATGGGTCTGGTCACAGCCGCGTTTAAACTCAAGCGGAAGGACATCCAGGAGCGGTATCAGGGAGACATCAACCGCATGTACGCCTCCTGAAAGTAAACCCATTCCACTGGATCGCTCCGAGAGCGCGTCTCATTACCATGCTTTACGTGATGGCAGCCTCATATGATTGCAGAATTTTGTAAAGTATTTATTGTGTTAAAAAAATACTGACCTCAACACATTGTTAAGGGACATTATTTAAAAATAATATTAGGTTCTCGATGTTAAAATATTTCATATATTTCCATTTATTACATGTTTCTAATCCATCTGGCAAAATTTAGCAATCATCTGAGACACCGCCATTTGATAGCCCGCTTACTCGAAGCGAGGCGATATGTGCTCCACCTAATTGGCGGCCAACAATGAAAAGTATTTTATCTAAAATATAATCAGTGTTTATCCGGTCATTATCTTAAAGTAAACTCTAACAGACTTGTGCAGTGGTAGTCGTGATCTCTGGTTTAATTATACTACAATATATAGGGCTATATTCAATTCCTGTCAGAGTGAAGGACTCGATGATACGGTGCTAAATAGTGAAAATATTACATTTAATCATTTTCCTCTCCCATCTCTCGGTCACTAGAAGTGAAATTCTCTCGGATGTGCTTGAAATATTTAAGTGATTTATGTATAAATTATTGTTCACATAAAATGTGTATCCTCGCATCACCTGGGCTGCATAATATAAAGTAAGAAGTATGTAACTTTACTCTATTGCATACCAAAACAATGACGGCCCGTGAGGATGTCAACAGAGAGTCGTTGGTTACTCATATTTTATTGAGAAATATTTAAATTAATATTTAATTGTGTACCTCTTTGTGATTTCACAAAACTATCTTATTATTATAGTGAATTGGTGTGAATGTATCCATTTTGTAACTACTTGGAATAAATAACTAATATTCATATAATCCCACATTGTAATAGTCTCCACGTCACATTAATTCAAAAAGGCACATATTATTATTTGCGCTATTTTATTGTATTTCAATAATACAAAATTTTGTTATATATTATATATTATACCCAGCATAAGTCACCAATAATTATTGCATTTTACTGTATTATTATATCACTCATTACTCCATATTTATGTCATATTTTATTTGTGCAGATGGAAGAAACTTTATGTAAAAGCGGCTTATTGTAAATAGTAAATTTATGAAAGGTAATTAATATCAATGTTTTTTCGTTGTTGATAGTTAAGACTGATTTATTTTGTCCCATGATGTTTTGTTATTAAAACAAGAATGTTAATATTTGAGATTAGGTTGCAATCAACGTTTAACTGGTTGGGGTATAGAGCTAAATGTGCACACTGTAATATACGCACTATTTTATGAGTATTGCAATAATTAAGGTATTTTATTTTGTATTTTTTACATAGTTTTGAAAGTACGCACGCACGGGTAGATCGCTTAGGATTAACATGTTGGTAATTATTTGTCAAATGTAAATTTGTAAAATACTTAAAGCTTGCGCCGTTATGCCGACTGTTTTGTGGGGAATTATGAATGTTACAAATAAAAAGAAATCTTTAATTAATACAATTGTTTTATTTATCTAACGAAGCTTCAATGTGTTTAGATTAACATTAATTCATGATTATTCGTCATAGAGTTAAAAAACAAGACGAATGTAGATCCTATAGTTGTTCCTGGTGCTCTACAGATCCCTTTCATTCCTCAAAATTTCCAGGATTTGTTCTCATTTTACACAAGTGCCTCAACTGCAACATAGTCAACTCGTCTTTCTTAAATCTAACCACACCATCCTGGTTATCTATAGACAGTAGTTGCCCCACAGCTTCTCTGTTTTCCCCCATTATCACTTTGACAGTGTCACCTCTCTGCGGCACTATAGGCTCAAGGTGCTCACAGTCCACGTTCACCACCCGACCCTCCAGTGGCAGGAACACGGAGCACATCCCGCCCGTTATTCCTCGAATCACCACAGTCTGGCCTATCAAGCCCTCGTCCTCGTGGGAGTCCCTTATCCTGACCTCGATGTCCGTGGTGTGCCAGTCTCCCAGAGATTCGAGGCCGGCTCCCGGCGTGCCAGGGTTGTACGGGGAAGGCGGAGCTCCGGCGGGGGAGTAGCCCACGGGACTGGGAGTGCTGAGATACCCCGCCGGATAGCCACTGGGGCTGGGGCTCTGCTGGTAGGGGCTGTAGGACGGGTCGGAGCCGTACATGTTGCCCGGGGTCTGGGGAGTGTAAGGGCCACCAGCCTGATACCCGGGAGTGCTGGGGTTGTATCCCGGACTGGGAGATGCGTCCTCGAGGCTGTATGCATCGTGTTCGTTTGTACGAGCCGGAGTGTTGGTAACATTAGGGTCCCAGGCTCCGTGACCGCTGGGAGTCCTGCTGCCATCGTGCAAGGGAGTGGCAGAACCGTAATGTGGAGTGCGTGAGCCAACCTCGTAGGAAGGTGTCTGAGCTCCATGCATGGGAGTCTTATTGCCTCCGGTGTAGTGAGGGGTGGTGGCTCCAAGAGCGGGAGTTCGTCCAGGAGTCCTGTAGGAAGTAAATCCTCCATCCTTTGAGGGCACCCCAGCGTTGGTAATGTGATCCCTGTTAACAGAAATGGTTTGACATTGCGTGTGCAATTCAACTCTCGCTGTGCTTTCTGTAGCATCTTTGACAATTCCCACATTTCCTTTATACGGACCGCTGGTAATCTTGATGGTGGTTCCAATGAGTTCCCGATCCCTGTTGACCCTGGCTCCTCCTCTTCCTCCCCTGCCTCCGCCACCACCTCCCCCGCGTCCGCCCCCTCGGGAGGGATGGTGGGGAGACTGGATGCGCGGAGACATGAAGCCCAGCCCTCCGCCATTGGCAGCCCCCGATGCCGATCGGTTACCTCCTGCCAGCTGGAGATGTCTGGTTTTACAAACGAATATGCCTCCATTATCTAAATACATTCTAGATTGTAGAAAAGCGAAGTTTCTATACAAATGTTTGATTTCTCCATGACGTCCCGCGTGCGGGCCATCTATGACAGTGACTATATCTTTCTTTTGAATGGTGTTCTCATCTGAATCTAATGAGACAGTAAACCGGTTCTCCCTCTTCTTCTGCAGTGCCTGAGGTTTGCATTCAATCACTTTACCCTGCATTCCCAACACATGGAAATTTTCTTTCTCTAATCGTACAATGACTCCTACATTCTGTGGATCTAACTGAACCATGTCACCCCATTGGAACTGACCCAGAGAATCCACTCCAGTAGCCATGTCTGAGCAAAGCTGTAAGTCACGTGGCAAGACTTCCAATTCGTGCATCGTTAGATCGGATACAAGTACGGCTCTGTGAGGTTCTACTCTCACAATGAGACCAGTGTCTCCTTCGTATCTTCCGGCTAAAACTTTCACGTGATCTCCTTGCTTAAAATATTTTCTTAGCTCATTAGCCTTGAAAACGAGAGCATCTTTCAAAGCTTCATGTTTCGGCATCACAGTGATCATGGCACCATCGATGGCTATGATTCTAGCCTGCAAGTTGGCTAAGTCTCCTGAAGAAACTTCTACATTGTCACCCATGGAAAAGGAGTGAATGCTGGATGGATCATCTTTAGAGGGTGCAGCAAGTTCGATATCTATTCCTTCTGGTTGTTCCTCGAATCTTTCCAATTCAGTGAGAGTTGGTTTCACACCTTCGGACAAAATAGCCGACATGGTGAAGTTTTTGTAAAGAAAACCTTTGCGAGAATAACGATTACCTTCAAAGATGAGGAAGTCACCATCCGATGTTACTTCTCCTCCGATGGAACGAATTGCCTCAGGATCAAATGGTTTGGCGGCCGGGCGTCGTTTTTTCTTTCTTTTGGCTGCATCAGATTCACTCTGGGCTGTTCTCAGAGCCCCGCGCAGTCGGGTATAATCGAGGCGTGGCAGCAGCTTAAGATGAACCTGATTCTGAGCTAAGTCTACATAGTCCACCTGGGCTATGTCATCACGGTACAGACCTCGCTTCAGCCTCACCCACTGCTTGGACTTCAAGCCTGATTGCTCTTTCACTACTCGCAAGACATCGGTCATTTCCTTGATGGGGACCATTTCTTGTTTCCAGAAACCCATTCTTAAATTACCCACATTAGTAATCGCGGCCTTCACATAGGTTTGTTTAAAAGATTCAATATAGACGTATCCTTTGACGCCTTCTGGAGCGATGACCGACTTGATTTTAAGTGGATCATCTGTGAACTGATATGCGATGAATTTCCTCATGAGGAGTAGAGCGGTGGCACGTTCTTCACCGATTCTGCATTTAACCATCCACAAGTTAGGGTCCTTGATTCCAGGCAGTAAAGTTTGCTGGGTGATCTCATCGGACATCTCTTCGCCTCCATCGCCAAAGTGTCTGGTAGCGGTGGACTCGTCGGCGTACTTGTTGCGTAGATACTCTTCTATCTCCTCCTCCCGCTGCGACTCCCACAGAGAGGTTCCCCTGCGCCTCCCCTCTATCTCCCGGGCAGTGGGTCCCAACTCATCCACTTCATTCCCCACTATCCCCATCTCCTGCGCACCTTCCTCCCACTCATCGTCTTCATCAACTTCATCGTCAACCTGAAATTATTAAAAAAAAAACAACATAATTGTAAAGTTTTTGCTTTGATTCTCTTGAGCAAATAATGTTATGAACACGTTTTTCTTTCTTTCTTTTTTTTAAAGAAAGATAAATATTCCCTGGTTACGAATAACTTGACAATATTTGAAAATCTCCTACTACCATCACAGTAAGCGGAAGACGTTGCTTGTATCGTAATGGGGTACTTAGCCAGCCGAGGAATTGAACTCACAAAGCCTGGGTGAGACCCAAACGCGATGCCAACTCAGCCACTGGCCGTAACGTAAATAAGACGTTGCATATTCCCATTGTTATTAATGTGGAATCTACACGGGGAATGCAGTAAAAAGAGCGAGTACCTTTTTATGACTTCACTTTTACAAAACCGTAACAGATTGAATTGCACGCTTGCATTTTCTTCTATATTTAATATAGCTTTCTGTTTTAATTGCAAGTGTTTGTATCAGTGGTGTAGAAGAAAATGAAAAAGTGAAAGCATGAGGAAATCTCCAAAGAATACTTTCTAAATTAGTACTTCATTGCGATTTGATATGGTGATGTTTTGTAATAAAAATAATATTACAAAGAATACTTGATGATTTTGTGTTTTTACTAAATTTTGAACTAATATTTCATATTCAGAGCGAGCAAACAATGTTATTTAGCAACTATAACTTTGAAAGTATCCAGAGGTCAAATAATTAACAATATTACTAATGTTTGTCAAAATTAATCACTGGATGAAAATTTGGGTAATTAATGTAAATATTAAACTGAAAAAACTAAATCATAGAAAAGCCCCATTCAGAAAGAAGTTACAACGCCAAGCACTTTTAGCATGGTGGTTGGCATTAAGCCATTTACACCCAGCGTTAGGTGCTTTTTTGCAGTGTTTTTGTTACACTGGGTATTTGATGCCAATGTTTTCATGGAATGTCAAAAATTGCATTTCGTTAAAAGGCTTATCGGACAAATAATAAAAGATTTCATACCTCAGCTTCATCAATAATGAATCCTCCAAACCGGTCATTTTTCTTCTTCTTTCTCGGTCTATCTTCATCCTCCTCTTCCTCTTCGTCATACTCCGAGTCCACAATGTCTTCTCCTTCTGGTTCTTGCTCATCCTGGAAAACAACAAATTCGTGGTAGAAACAGATAGAATAATAAATCAAGACCAATTCTTGCACGATGTTCAGTACCTACTGACCGTTCGGGCATAGTTTGGTCTAGTTTTATATTTCGAGTTTGTTAGTGTCTAGTATTATGTTAGAGCACGTTAAAGTATACAATGAACACTCACTTCTACTTCGGGCTCAGAAGCCTCCTTGGCTTCGTCATCTTTTTGAACACTCCCTTTCGACGCTGCTGAACCCGACCTACAAATGATAAATTTCATATAAATTATTATAAGCATTGAAGCGGTATTTTGTTAAACTGCGACCAAAGAAACTTAATTCACGTTGCCTAATCATAATCTTGAGGGCAGGATATAACCGCACGAGCTACGAGGAGATTAAAACATCGAAATATAATAGACATTGGAAGACATTTTGTTTATCAGAAAAAAGTGGAAAATAGTTTGTTTTTAGTCTAGTGCATTATTTTGCTATTCGGTTTGCTGAACATTTATGTATCGTTAACACTGAATTAAAGAGCTACGCGACTGAAAGAGATTCTAGTACATGAAAAAAGAACAAACTGACACGACAACATATGTTTTGGGAAAACAAATGAGAGGTTTACCTGGATCGGGATCTCGATCGACTCCTTGAAACTGAACGAGACCGAGAAGGACTTCTGGAAGGAGATCGGCTACCAGACCTCGATCTAGATCGAGATCCTGAGGCCGAACGCGATCTATTTGATTGAGCAGATCGATTTGATCTTTGTGATCTTACACTGACTCTAGAACGGTTTGATACGGCGCTTCCCGCCTCTGATCCGCTGCCGGAATAATTGCTTGCTTCCGAGTCAGACATTGCTCGTTATTTTAAATCACGATTTAATGGCGAAACTGTCATGTCAACTAAGAATGAAAATAACCAAACTAGGCGCTGCAAAACTACGAACTACGAACGCTCCGCACTCCACTCAGCAAACATAACCACAGATATTAATTAATAACTAATTGTCTTTGGTTGGAAATGTTATTCATAGACATAAAATATCGTTGCCAAAAAATTAAAATCATTTGACAGCCTGATAAGACGGTGGTTAGTGTAGTGGGTATAATTCTAGAAATAATGCAAAAAGGTTAGGAACTGAAAAGCAATCTTAGGTAGTTAAAAGTCATTTATTGTGATAGTCGTGGGGTTAGTCTTAAACTAGAGTTAATCTTAATTAGACACAATAATTCAATAAAACTAGATAGGCCAGTACTTAAATCTGTGGAAGAATAATCATGAGAGTCAGGGCACTTCCCTTTACTGATGGCTGTCCAGGGTCCAGTGGCTGCTTTGTATGCAGAGTCCTCGCGTTCGCACAAGGTATCCAAGTACCTCCGGATCGGGAGTAGGTACAAACGCGGCGATAATCAGAGGCCTGGGTGGTCTCCGGGGTTTGATCTCCGAAGGGCGAAGATCAGTAACTTCCTTCTGGGATGGAATCGTGAAACTTACTCGCGGTACAGAGACTGGGCGACTCTGCCGTAGATCTCCGAAGGGCGGAGATCGGACTTCCTTCTCGGATGGAAGCGTAAAACTCACTCGTCGTCAGAGGACCTGGGCGGTCTCTCCGAGGAGCGAGAATAGGAACCTTCCTGGGCGGAAGTTTCAAGCCAACTCTCCTTCCTGCGAGGAAGACTGAACCCGACTATCCTCTCTTCAGAGAGCCCCTGTCGCCTGTCTACCTGTAGGGATCTTTTTATGACCCGTATTGTTTGGCGGGCTGCTCCGCAGGGCGGCTCATTTCCTTTGAGGTTTTTATTGCTGTCCAATAAAATCTCAAAGGAAATGCCGACTTTCTAAAATAGTAATTAAGGGTGGTCTACTTTGCGATGTAGTACTTTACAATCGTTTCCGGCTTGAAGAACAATATGCGCGGTTAGTTTTTGTGCGAAATTTTTATAGCAGGTCTCGTCTGGGAATTATTATTACCTGTAATGCACATTTTAGAAACTAAGTATGGCTGTGAATTCGGTCATTTAGCATAGGTATTACAAAGGATATATCAATGTACTACTTTAGATAAGACGCTAATTAATGCAGCTAGGAATAACGCAAAAAGGTTAGAAACTGAAAAGCAATTTAGGTATTTACAACAAGTCATTTATTTTGATAATCGTGGGGTTAGTCTTGAAGTAAAGTTAATCTTAATTAGACACATAATTTGAGTAAAACTAGATAGGCAAGTACTTAAATCTACCTGTAAAGTATTTGTACTTAAAATTAACTTTGTTAAATCTACGTAAAAGTTTGTATTCTTAAAACTAGAGATTCACTTGGCTTAATTATACGGGAAAGTTGATTCTTAAAGTTAAAAATTCACTTGGCTTAATTATACGGTAAAGTTTAGTTATCCTACGTAAAGTCTTTACGAGAGTATTCACAGGGTGACATGGTGGGAGAATTATATGGTATGAGAGTTCAGAGGCACTTCCCTTTACTGATGGCTATACAGGGTCCAGAGAGCGGCTAGGTATGCAGAGTTCTCGGGTTCGCACTAGGTATCCAAGTACCTCCGGATCGGGAGTAGGTACAAACGCGGCGATGATTAGAGGCCTGGGCGGTCTCCGGGGTTTGATCTCCGAAGGGCGAAGATCATTAACTTCCTGGGCGGAAGCGGGGGATCGACTTGTGGTGCAGAGCCTGGCGACTTCTACGGTAGATCGCCGAAAGACGAAGATCGTACTTCCTTCTGGGGCGGAGCGTAACACTCACACGTCGTCAGAGGACCTGGGCGGCCTCTCCGAGGGGCGAAAATAGGAACCTTCCTGGGCGGAAACTCCAAGCCAACTGTCCTTCCCGGGCGGAAGAATAAAACTCACTGCCTTCTCGTCAGAGAGGCTTGTTTCCTGTCCATCTGTAGGGATCTTTTTATGACTCCTATTGTTTGGCGGGCCGCTCATTTATTACATGCTTATTTTCTTTTAGGTTTTACTGCTGTCCTTTATGATGTAGTACTTTACAATGGTTTCCGGCTTGAACAACAATCTATGCGGCTAGCCTTTGTGCAAAATGTTTATGGCCGGTCTAGTCTGGGAATTATTATTACTTGAAATTCACATTTTAGAAACTAAGTATGTCTGTGAATTCGGTCATTACTTTTAGGTATTGCTATTGATATATTCTTTTTAACAAAGGGGATATATCAATAGCATGGAAAACATAAGTATGATATATACCCATCAGTAAACTCACATGGCCGAATTCACAGACCTACCTACTTTAAAACATTTGCGTCTTAATTCCTAATAATTTTTCCCGACTACATAGGCCTTGAATAAATTGCACAATAGGCTAGCATGTTTCATTATTGATGGACTGGAAACCATCATAAAGTTTAGAGCGTTAACCATTATTTTAGAACGTCGTCATAATGTGACAAAGTACACTTCCACCCGAGGACAGAAATAAAATAAAAGGACTTGAGTGGGCCGCCAGACAATGCGGGTCATAGAACTACCCTTACTCAGACCGGAACGACCTCAGGAACCGTGGGACCAGTTTCCCGGAAGTCTAGAGATAATTATGTTAAGTTACGGAACGGGCCTACCAGTGGCACCTAGCAGTCGGTGTATCTAATGGTCGACACTAGCGCCAGGGAACCGTTGCAACATTTCCGCAAGACGGGAACAGGGAGAACTATATCCCTACAACAAATGACAACTAGCAACAGGAGGAGCTGGTCGTCGAGACAGTTGATTTCCGAATCCCTGCTCGGGAGGTGGTACCATCTCCACCCTTCGGAGAGGACGTCCAGTCTACGAGGAAGTTGAGTTACGGCGTTACGTTGAGTTGAGGTCACGGGAGAATTGACTTTACACCTCCACCGTTGGAGGAAGTCCTAATTCCTTCCTTCAGCGAATGGCCAGGGTTGACTCCACTACTCCAGCTCGGAAGATTGTCCCATCTCCCCCCTTCGGAGAGGCCGGCCAGACCACGAGACAGTTGACTGTACGCTTCCGCTCAGGAGGGTACCCATCCTAATCCCTCGGAGAGGCCGCTCAGGCCCTCTGACCGCAGTTGCTGCCGCCTTCCGACAAGGAAGTTACTGGTCTCCGCCCTTCAGAGACCAGACGGGAGGACGCTGGACCCTAGATAGTCATCAGAAAAGGGAAGTGCCTTTGAACTCTCGTTGTAATTCTCCCACCCTATCACCTAGTGAATACTAAGACTTTTCCGTAGAAAAAATTAAGACTTTCCCATAGAATTAAGCCAAGTGAATCTCTAGTTTTAAGAATCGAAACATTTTCATCGCTAATTTTAAGAATAAAGACTTTCACGCAGAATTATGTACTCGACCCTCTAAAATTAATGATCTTTTTGTATCCAGTTAAGATTAACTTTACTTTAAGACTAACCCCTCGAGTAGAAGAATAAATGATTTATTGTAACACATAAAGCGAGTTTTAGTTCTTACCTTTTTGCGTTATTCCAAGAGATATTATGAATCCACCCTAGTAAAAAAATATACCCTAGGAAGTACATATATACTAATGCCTACTACGAAAACAGATAACATATTATCATTATTTTCTGGAGCCAAGTTTTGATATATTTTATTTAAATTGATGAGTTTATCTTAAACCATAAGAAGAAAACTTTTTTTTCAGTAGGTTAGAGCACAAAAAATAACAATTTTCACAATGTGTGCAATAAAAACTTTCAATAAATTTGAATTATTAATTACTGCAATGTCATTACAAGGGTCCTAATTTATGTGATCTATTGTTTTTATTACCATCAGCTGCTGAGTTTTGACGCGGTAAACTCTCCGAAATCTGAGAAAATTAAATTGCATTAATTCCCGCACCCTGCAATGAAAGGGGATTTAAAATATAATATTTTTTTGTACCAACTTTCTGGCAAAGCTACCCGTGTAAACAAATATCATAAACGTCAAAATACTGGCAACATGCTACAGTACCGCCTCTAGCGGCCCGGATTATAGGCTTCCATGCTGTTGTTATAAATATTTTATTTTCTTTGTAAATAATAAGGAACTCCAGTGAAAAATACAATGGCTTTAAAAATATGTTTTCATATAGATCAGCAAACGCTAATTCTGAATATATAACTTTTATTATATATAACTATACGTAGAACTTATAAATCGTTATCTCGAAGTGAATAAAAAATCATCCCATCAAAATACCTTGTTACGTTGGTACCATTGCATTTGGAACATCTGACGTCACGTGCGCATACAGTTTTTGGATTTGTATGGACATTTTTATTTTTCACTTTTGTTTTGTATTTTAAATATGTATTTTTTGGATTTGGCGAAATTGAAACTTAATTTGGTGACTTTAAGCTCTATAATTTGTATTCAATATACAAAAAAAACTATTATTAATGATATAAATTAGAGTATTCACCATCAATACGGATATTATGATAATGTTAATGTTCAATGCTAATATTATTCTAAACTTTTTAAAAAAGGTGATATGACGGTGCGTCGGGCAGTTGGTATTATTCTAGGAATAACGCAAAAAGGGAGGAATAGAAATGCGATCTTAGGTAGTTACAAGTAATTTATTTTTATATACGTGGGTTTAGTCTTAAAACTAGAGTAAAACTTAATTAGACAATTCAATAAAACTAGATACCGAATTACTTAATTCTACTGTTAAAGTCTTTGTACTTAAAATTAGAGGTTCACTGGTTTAGGTAATTACTTAATTCTACTGTTAAAGTCTTTGTACTTAAAATTAGAGGTTCACTGGTTTAGGTAATTACTTAATTCTACTGTTAAAGTCTTTGTACTTAAAATTAGAGGTTCACTGGCTTAGGCAATGTGGGAGGAATTATGATTAGAGTCAGGCACTTCCCTTTTTGGTGATTGATGGATGTCCAGGGTCCAGTGGCTGCGTTGTATGTAGAGTCCTCGCGTTCGCACTACGTATTCGTGTACCTCCGGATCGGGAGTAGGTGCAACGCGGCGATAATCAGAGGCCTGGGCGGTCTCCGATGTTGATCTCCGAAGGGCGAAGATCAGTTACTTCCTTCTGGGATGGAAGCGTAGAATTCGTAGAGCGTAGAGGACCTGGGCGGTCTCTCCAAGGAGCGAGAATAGGAACCTTCCTGGGCGGAAGGTTTCACTTGGCTGTGTGTCCTGGGCGGACTACTGCAACCGACTCTCCGTCCTGGGCGGACTCTTGCAAATGACTCGTACTTCCTCGGTGGAAGACTGCACGCGACTCTCCGTCCTGGGCGGACTCTGGCAATCGACTGTCTCCTAGAGCCCACTGTCCTTCTGTCTACCTGTCTACCTGTATTGTTCAGCGGTCGTTCCATCAGCGGCTCAATTCCTTTGAGGGGATTATTGCCGTCCCATAAAATCACAAAGGAATTGCGGAATTTCCCAAAATAGCAGTTAAGATTATATTATTTTAGTTACGATTTTTTCTAACAATAGGTTCGGCTAGCCTTTGTACTAAATTCATTTTATGGCCGGTCTAATCTGGGAATTCCTATTATTTAAAATGCACATTTTAAATCTAAATATTTCGGTGAATTCGGTCAATTATTTTAGGTGATTACAAAAGGCTATATCAAAGGTACTTTGAATAGAATATAAAAATTATGTACTGTAAAGCTCATCCTTGTTTTGACATTTGACATTCTAACCTCAAAACTGCTCGAAACCGCTGGTCATAGATTTGGAGTGTTTTGGCGGGCTTTGAAAATTTATAACTTTAAACATTGTTTTAACTATGAATACTAACTTTAGAAAAAAAAACGAAACATACTGGTATTTAAGTTTGAACGTCATTATTGAATAAAAAAAAAACGAACTGGAGTTCCTTATTAGGATAGTCCGCGAGCAGCGACGCATTAAATGTTAATACAATCCTAATAGCGTATTTAAAAAATATATGTAGATGAGTAAAAAATAAATAAAATCATTTGTGGATCACCTAAAATTTATAATTTGAATTGTCGTTTTCTATAATTTGAATGTATTTCACAGAGAATCTATTAATGTAAGGAAAAACACAATTTGTATAACTCGGTCCGCTAGAGGGATTGTTGCCAGCATAATGGCAATGTTGGCATGTGAATGGTATATCTATGGTTGGCATTAATGGCATTGGCAACTAGAAACACTGATCGCTGCCGGTTGTCGAATATTGTTTTCTTGTTCTTCGACTAAAATCATATAAATTAATATAGCGATGTCTACTAAAAAGGTTGCCCCGGTTGAAGCTAAAAAAGAAGAAACCAATTCAGAGGTATTGCGATTTAAAATGAAATATTATACTGTTTTTCTCTTGTGCAAAGGTGGTTTTGAATTTTCAAAATGACACGTCAGACTTTAGCATATTTTACTATACCCACTACATTGCGATGAATGCACACTGATTCGTAATATAAAATTAATTTAACGTATATTTTTGTTCAAGAATGGTTCTCATATTCGCGACCATTTAGGCTTAAATGAAAACAAAATCGCTCAAATGAAATGATAATTAGCTAGCTCTTTAAGATGTTATTGTGAATATTCCTTGTTTTGTTTTTTTTCTTCTATTTTTATTTAGTTACTCGATTTTCGTCTATACAGGCTATGGATACTTTCATAATCCAGTGACTAAAACTATTCTAACACGATTTTTCTTTTAAAGGTCGTCTTCAAAGTTAACAAATGGGATGGATCAGCGGTTAAAAATGCACTTGATGATGCCGTAAAAGATGTAAGTCAAACATATTTCTAAACCCTTCAATTGAATAAAACAGAATGAACATTGCAGATTTTGCAAATCCCCCTTTTATTTACTCTGTATTTTTCAATGCAAACACAAATATTTTTTTTATTTATTGGTAAATATTTCTACTTGGGACTCTGTAGAAAAATTCATAATTGAAAAAAAAAAGAAAAATACTGTAAAAAAATGATTCATATAAATAATCAAAAAAACATTTGCATGTGCGGAAATACAAAAAAATACATATAATTTTTTACTTCCTTTAAATATTGAGAGTTGATCATCGGCTAAAACCAGCAGCCTAGCCATTCTTAGCGAAAACTTACCACGTCTGTAGTACCGTTAATTAATTCGCTGTGTTTTTCAGATTAAAAACTCCGTGCCCACCACTGCCAAGCGGCTGCATCAAATCTCATCCAGCATAAAAATGTTAATATGTAACTTGTGTTTACTTGTTTGCAGGTCCTTAAAACGGAATTGGCCTGCGAGGAGAACTTTGCCCTGATGGACGGCAGACTCGTGCTGTGTGGTCTGGCTGTGGGAGTTGCCCTATACGCCCTGCTTTGGGATTATCTTTACCCTTTCCCACAGTCCAGGTACTATTTTTTTAATATCTAATCTCTCGATTTGTCAACCCTATTAAACTAGTCCTGGGTCGGTTGATCATTTTACATGATCCACTGGCACTGGCACTTTGAAAACATAGATAGATTCGCCTCTGCCGTGTTGATGTAGACCTAGACCATAGATTGATGTGTAATATATGTACATACTCATTTACTGTTGAACATGGAACTTATTATTTTATACAGTTAATTATGAAACTGGTTCCCGGTGGTGTGAAAGTTTACCGGTATGGTAATAGCTATTTTGATCAGATTTGGATACTACATACAAACTACAAATACTGTCAATTCGAGACGCCCGGTCTTCACACTTTATACATCTACGTTCGCTATTTTGATAATTTTTGGGATTTAGAAACGCCCTTCAATATTGCATACTAAACAGCAGTAAAAATATAACAGGTAGATAACAATGATTTACAACCCACTCCAGATGCAGACAATAAGCTTGAATACAATTCTCCAGTAGTTCAGTCAATGAAGGCAATAAGTAAAACTGAAATTTTGCAGGTGAATAATGCCTATAACAGGGAATATTTTCACAAAAATTCTCCTATCTTCCCCTTGCCCCTCCCCGAGCAATTTAAAATTAAATACGTTTCTAAGGACTTAATAGTGTCCGAGATGCAGCGGTTCTAAATTATGCAAATTTTTTGTATGTTGTCATTCTTCGCTATTTTTTAGTGTTTTGGTCAATTTTGACAGCGAAGGAGTAATTTTTCGGTAAAGGTTAATCTATACTTTTTAAAGTAGGCTAAAGATGGTACAATTTGAAAACAAATTGGTTTCCAAGGACCTAATGTCGTCCGAAATACAGCTGTTCTAAATGAAGAAAAATATTCTACGTTATCATACTTCGCAATTTTTTTTAGTGTTTAACTTATTTTGACAGTGAAGGGGTAATTTTTCGATGAAGGTTGATTAATATTTTTTAAAGTAAGCTAAAGATTCTACAATTTGAAACCAAATTGGTCTCTAAGGACCTAATATCGTCCGATACAGCTGTTCTTAATGAAGAAAAACATTCTTTGTTATCATTCTTCGCATTTGATTTCAGTGCACCTCCAAACACTTTAATTCCGATTTTGAACCAAATCGGTAGAGAACTCAAAATGACCATCGAAAATAATCAGGTTGACATTAAATTTGACTTCAGCACCCCCCTAACATGACTTATGCTGTTTTCTAACCAAATCGGTGTGAATATCTAGAAATTCAAGATAGCCGCTAAAACTATGGATTTTGATAGGCACAGATCGGCATACTTATATATGCAGTCGGGGGCATCAAGATTGTAAATTATATGGGCACAAAAAATGTAAAGATTTTAAAAATAATTTGTTCATTCATTAGTTTTGCTTTTGACCGCCTGCAAAGATATAATCTGTACCACGTCCATCAGCTTTTTTCCAGTGCGCAGGTCTTTTATATTGTGCCGTATAATAAATTAATCACTTTTTGGACCATCTTAAAGAACGTTGCAAAGAAATGTGATTATAACAAAAAAAAATCGAAAATACGTAATTTCTACATTCCGGTGGCAGTTTAACACCTCTCTTCCCAGCTATTCGTCATAAAACAGACAGAAATATCGAATTTCAAATCGACGTCCGCTCGCTCTGAAGGACTTCTCACAACTGATTTACTCCGGCGAAATAAATCGTTTTATCAACAATCGCGCGGGCCAGAAATTGTCATACGTTTTTTGTATAACGGAACTGAATTTAAAAATTTCTGAACTTTGAGGGAATTACAGTGAAAATCTAGATTTACTGAATTATTTTTAATAAGCGCTTTTAGTTCTTGATCTTATTTACTCTGAGATTGTGAAAAGATTTTAATTAAATATGTTTGTAATGGGTGCAGTTAACATAACGGCGAAGGCACTGTCGAGCGTTTTACTTAAAATTACAGTAGGTATTTCATATATAATGTAAAAGATTACAGTTTAAGAATTTACGTCATTGAAAATCTTAGACACTATTGTAACTTCCTGTTAAGAATTTGCAGATAAATTATGTGTTGTATTGCTTACGTTAGCATACTGCGAAGGGACGTTTAGCGCCTTATTTGAGTCTGCCCCCTTAAATATAACTAACACGGTATTTGTATTTTTTTTGTCTTATAGTTTTTTTATAATAATCTTTAACATAATAATATAATCACTTCACCATTACTACATCAAAAACAAGTGAACACCTCGGTACAGTTTCGCCTAATGTGGTGTTCACGAATCACTATAATATATAAATAATTTACAGTACCTACACATCATTGTTACTTGACACTACATTATACATAACATATGTGTAATAAAATATTGCTTATATTATAATAATTAACTGTAAAATAAATAAACAAATAAAAATTGTGTATGATGTGCAGGGTGACTGGTACACGACGCAATGTGCACCTGAAAAAATCTTTATTTTTATTTATTTTTTCAGGTTGGTGCTCATAATCTGCGTGTCGGCATACTTTGTGCTGATGGGAATTCTTACTCTATATACAACCTTTAAGGAGAAAGGAATTTTTGTGGTTGTCAAGGAGACCACCAGCAGCGGGCACCGGATGTGGGAGGCCAGTTCCTACATGAAGAAGTAAGTTTCGTTGTTACACCACGTAAGAGACCACCACCCAGAGCATGTAGCACCTCCAGTTTGTTGTATTTTTACTTGATGACTTGGGTTTGAAACCTGGCATATCAAATTATTTTTCAATTAATTGATATGGTTTATTTTACATATGGTACCTATCATAATAAAAATAATATCCTGTGCCTTTGCATCATGTTCCAGTGTGGTAGATACTCTCAGTATCACCCTAAATGAAAGACCACCATTCAGAACTGAAACGTTACTTAAAACGGCACTGGCCATATTTAGTGATCAAAACTTTCTAACCTTCATCTTTCCCATCTCCTTTTCTCCGCACTTCCTTCATCCTTACAATATACCCCAATTTGGGGATGCCATAGCCCCTCTGCATCCAGGCAGTTGGAACTCTTTTCGCTAAACGTGGCTAATACTTTTTCAAGCAAACATGTAAATATAATATAATATACATATTACTTATTTTAGTATTTATTATATGTGAACTCATACATGCAAATTAATTTGCACATTTTTCTCTGGGTTCGGAGGTCATTAAATGTAATAAATCCCCTGGCCTGGTTATTCTGTATTTGTTTAATGTATAAATCTATATTCCTCCCTGACAACTTTTTCTTTCTTTCCAGGTACGATGATAAGTATCAGCTGATTCTCAACGTGTACGACCCTAAAACTGGCCACACCCAGGAGTCTTCTTTCAATAAGTCGGTAGCCAATTACATTGACACGGAGGGCGTCATCATGCACAATCTCATTGAAAACGAAGTTATCAAACTGTGGAACTCTCTCAGCGCAGAAAAAAAAGAAAAATGAGTCTATAATTTTCGTTTTTAGGGTCAAATTATTGTACAACTCTTGGCTAACTTATCACTGTCTGCGTTTTTTTTTAAATAATACAAAATTTAAATTAGATGTGATTTTTCTTTCTTTCTTTTTAATATACTGAAGGAGGGTTCAGTAAGATGCTGAGATCTGACGAGCTGAAGGCATCGGGAGTCACTTGGTTCAGCACGGATGTGGCTCCGGATAACTGATGAAAGGGACATTCTTCTTTGATACGTTCTGTTGTTTGAATGTTTCCACATTCACACCCATAAAATAAATAAGAATACTAGAAATGCCACGTGGGTGTATTTCGTGATCCGAAAGTCGGGCCTTAAATTTCAAAATCAGAAGTTCGCTTTCAATACAAATTCATAATCAAATGGAATGGAACATGCATTGCCAGGCAGTTTAATGCTGGATTCTCACCGTATTTATTCTATAGTCTATCTCATAGAAATAACTTTTCTATGATAGACAGTAATTGTAGCGCATTCACACTTGCTCTATTTCTATTTAGTTTAAGTTTTTTATTTATTTATTTATACTTAAATTTAATTATGAAAACAAAAACATTAGCCACCCATCTCACCAGGACAATCCTATGTTGAGATGAGCGGCTTTACAATTTAATAATAATCAGTAAATTTCAATAAGCAATCGATAATTCATTTGTATTTGCGGAGCTCAAAGTGACGCAGCAAATCTTTGAAAGAAAAAAGTGTTTCTTTATTGAATATAACCATAGACATTACTGTACAGATCGCGGGGCCAGTCCTACGCAGACGCAATTGGAGCACTCGGCTCTAGGCGCCATCTTTCCAAGGCGATGATAATGTCTAACACCTAACACAGCGCCCTTGAGGTGATTTTACACAAAAATGGCATTATACAAATCATCCAAATATTATTTACAGTGATCATTCAATACATAGGCATCTGTTAACGTACCTAGCGCCTATAAATTAATTTTAAAAAGCCTCTAAAACTCAGTAGCTGAATTTACAGGTATGTTTTGAAACGAACATTCTGTGGGCTGCTCGAGACCCTGCGCACTGCGCAGAAAAGTCCCACAATGGACTGCGCTGCAAACCCTCGCCTTACTTTTATGCGTGCTTCCTGCACCGTTGCTCGAGGTGCGTGCACCGAATCCTAATAGGCGCTACGCAAAACTCACATCAATCATTTCGTACTTTTACAACTATGTACCTAGGTACCTGTCTTTTGTTTGAACGAAAGAGTGAGACCGTGCCACATGAATTATTAATATTGCTATTTCATTCTCCTAGCGGTTTTGGTTGGCCACTTTCTTGATGTGAGCACACGCGAACGTGAAAAATAGACATACAAAAAGCAGCAGTGCAGAATGAGATTGGTATAGGTGCAGGAACTGTGAGAACTTCTAATAAAAGAGAGACGGTGCTATACTGTACATATAAATGTACATATAAACAACAAAATCAATTAATAATACTGGCTAGAGATGGCATTAGTTCTGTCTACAGCTCGCTTACGCATTCTTCCAGCATGTAAACAAATAGTATGGATTTCACAGTTTTGTAGGATTGTACATTGTACACAGGATTGTTGTAAGTAATTTTTGTGTTATTTAGGTTTGACAAAGAGTGACAAAATTTTCTATGACCTGACTGCGGCGTGCGCAGAGGGCTGCATTCGTGTAGCAACTGCCGTTCACACGGTTTATATTATTACTCTAAGGTTCTATTCTACTGAATATTCTATTGCATAGATAAGCCTGTTCTTACTGATCTGTTTCATAGATTCTATGAAATCAATGAGGTTGGAATGTAGCTAAAAAGAGGCAGAGTGCTGTATTTTCATTGGCTCTCAGGGCTAGAACCAAAAGGTACTATGTCAGTGACTACATCGGTTTCTATTAAAATCTGCATGGAAGGCATTTCTAGTGTGTATTATCTATTCAATGTTTACACCATTCAGAATCTTTTCTTTCAATGTGAACATATTGAAATTCAAGGTACATTAGTAACATTTCTCGGTGAATCACCTTGCCAAGATTAAATAATGAATACAATACTAATAATAATACATTATTGAGAATAAAAATCAGTAAATCTGTGCGTTTTTGAAGTAGTAACTCTCAAACGGTGAGCTCTGCCATTATGAAATTTGCTCAGCTTTTTGGTCTGGAATGTTTTAGGTCAACTCAACTGTTTTCTGCTGGCAACATGGAGTTTTGGAGCTGAAAATATCCGTAACTGTCAATAAGGAATGAAACTGTTTCTTTAACTGCAGCTCTCCACCACCCTCCGTCGGATCCAATGCCTCCACAATCATATACCCGTATTTTTTTAAATGTGTCTTACAATTTTTTAAATGTTTTTACTACTTAGGAAGTTAGGCAGCGTTCGAAATTTGTAAGCTTTATAATTTTAAAAAATAATAATATTTTACTAAAGTCCAGGCGTTCAAAGACCCCACGTGACCGACGGCGGGTTAAGTTGGGTTGTTGGATCAGCCATGCATAATGGTCATCAATCAATTATCATGGCACTGATTGCCGATGTGATGATGATGTCAAATGTGACGGTGGTTCAAACTGGTTCTTAATTGCGAATCTAAAGTGATTGAGAACATTTTTATGACAGTGCTAAAGCATGAGTTAACTAAAATACAGGCAAATTTAGGAATACAACTTTTAAGCTGATTTATTCACCTGTGCCACAACATTCAAGACCCTCAAAATCAAATTGTAAATGGAGAGTTCAGTTGCCTAAAAAAATTTATTATATTTACAACTCTTTCCGGGGATGATAGATCTCCGAGTATCGCCCTGGTGAAAGACTATGATTTCGAATTGTTAACTATGTTTATTGATCAGATCTGAATAGCCAGGTACTTTCCAACTTTTATCTTTCCCATCTAAATAACATAAAATAATAAAAATAACATGATAATATATTATTATTTTCATATATATATATATAAATATATTATTATTATATGTATTATTATTATATTGATATATTATTTATCATATATGATGAGATATGCAGTGGCGTGCATACCATAAAGTCTGAAAAGCTGCGCCTACCTTTGAAATAATTAATCTAAAAACTGTTTGAAAGATTATGAAAAAGCAACAACATTCTGACGAAAAGTGTTTTATACATTATAATATTATACATTTATAGTTATTCCACCCTTAGAAGTTATCCCTTCATGGCAAAATTCTAATTTGTGGTAGCAACCTTACTTGAGCCTCTTTGTTTATCCTACTGAATTTAGTTTTTTTAGCTTTCTTCATAGGGATCCATGCAAAAATACAATCCATATAAAAAAACAGAGTTTTCAACGGGTTTGTAGGACGTGTAAAAATTATTAGCTTCGGCAAGGAATTTTTCCTAAAGTAAAAAGCGCCTTTCTAACTTTTTATAATACTCTCCTAATTAGGTGGCAATTTTGCATTTTTATAAAGTTCCCCGGTTTGAACAAATCGGGAATGAAATATCGTCAACCGGCAGGCAGCGCTACAAAGGACGTTAGCGTCATCTATTAAACAATTTTGATGACATCTGTTTAAATGTTAACAATAGACTATGCTAAATTTAATCTAACGAAACTGTATAAAAAAATGTTACTAAAAACTAATAATATTATATTTATTAGTGATTTTGCTTGGTATTGTGAGAATAAGGAACTTCAGTCCAATTTTTTTATCAATAATGACATTCAACCGTAAATACAAGTTAGATTTCATAGTTAAAATAATTTTCAAAGTTTCAATTTTTCAAAGCCCGCCAAAACGCTCCAAATCTATGCCCGTCGGTTTTGATCAGTTTTGAGGTTAGAATGTCAAGTGTCAAAACAAGGATGAGCTTTACGGTACATAATTATAGAGCTTAAAGTCACTCAAATTAAGTTTAAATATCACCAAAACTTAAAAAAATACATATTTAAAATACTAAACAAAAATGTCCATACTAATCTAAAAGCAGAATGCGCATGTGACGTCAGATGTTCCAAATGCAATCGTACCAACTTAACTAGGTGTTATGATGAGATGATTTTTTATTCCATTTTAAATAACGATTTTTAAATTCTTCTATATATTTTTAAAGTTATATATTCAGAACCGGCGTTTGCTGATCTATATGAATACGAGTATATATTTTTAAAGCCATTATATTTTCACTGGAGTTACTTATTCGCATAAAAAAGTGAGAAATAATGAGTTGGTACCTAATTCATTGACTGATAGGTACACTGTACACTATTTTTACCATTTTAACGAATGTTTTATATTATCATCAAATTTAAATTAGGGATTTTTAATTTCTGGTTGTTCATGAAAGTTATGTTATATGTTACAGCGTTCTCCGCTGTATTATTATTTTTTATCATCCTCGGAACGCATGTGGTAGCTACTTTTGTATAGTTTATCAAAATTAGCCAAAAAAATTGTTTCGACAACTAGTTAACACTTCATTAAATGGTAATGTTAACAAATAATAGCGCAACAACTGATGAGGCTCTCGGCAGGATTACCTGCTTCTAAATATAAGACGTTCGGGTTTTCTTGATGAAGTAAATTATCAACAGCTGAAAAACCACAGCCTACCGTTGGTCAAGGAGTAATGCACGCCACTGAATATATGAAAATAATATAATAAAAATAACAACAATATGAATGCACCTATGATACTACTATGCTAGTTAATTATCTTGTTTATGAAAATACTGTTATATTTACATAATGTTACCTACTATTCCATGTAAAAGCCCAATAGGGCGTTAATAAATTAAATAAATAATAATTCCCCCTACTTCCATCACTTTCACAACATTCCCCAAAACAGAGATACCATTATAGATACACTGGCTTCGATCAGTTATAACTCTTGTGAGAACACGTAAAAAAATAAATTGTATTTTATTTTCGCGTAAAGCCGGGCCTGGACCGCGCGTTATCAACAACGAAATCACTGCGAACGCCTGGTTAACTGGATGTCGGCAATTTGTATAACTCTCGAATCAGGATCGAATCTCATTGACCTCGAATTCTAAATAGTGCCGACATAAGTAACCTGCAGTTTGCAGGAAATCATACTAATCAAAGCGCATACCGACACACCGACGATTTAAAATCACACCTAATCATTCTAATCAACACACAAAATCTGTTATAATTTCATTCCCTTTAAGTAGGTACTTCTTTTCATATATAAATTCGCGTTGATCTGAAGGAGTTGTACAACCAGTACCTGCCTACGAATAGTACGAATTTGTTGAGGATATCGACGAAATAGGATAATAGATTTCACACGTTAATCGTAATGAGAGGGACAACAACAGTTGGATTATGTCGGATCGTCGGATGTATGACTAATGTGAACCATTACGTCACTTGTGATGGGAGGCAGTTGGGAGGGGGTCCGCTATTGGCGCTATTTCGGGAGGGAAATTCTATGATCCCCACCAAGCTGAAAGATACTCCAATTGATACATGATAAAATAGCGGCACCTACTAAAAAATATACACGTTTCAGCGTAGTATTTACAAGCAGGTTGATTCTTTTCGCGATGTAGCATTTAGTATTTATTTTACTCTCGCAGCCGAACCAGGCCGTCTTTGTGCGCAGTTCGACGGCGCAGTCACAAATTTTATTCCGATTCAGTGCATCTTTAGTACACGCTTAGCTTGGTTTC
Organism: Halesus radiatus; assembly: GCA_022606495.2. Classification (NCBI taxonomy): domain Eukaryota; kingdom Metazoa; phylum Arthropoda; class Insecta; order Trichoptera; family Limnephilidae; genus Halesus; species Halesus radiatus. The sequence goes on along the minus strand of JAHDVE020002336.1, from coordinate 65,902 downwards.
ATGTAGTGCTCCTTTACATTAATTTGTGTTTTGAATCAGGTAAATACATTCATTTCTATATTATATCAATTACACCGACAATTAAACCACGTTTCACACAATCCTCAGAACTGAGATGTTCAGCAATCAATACTTTAAGCCGCTCTTAATTTTGTCTGACCAATTCTTCTCGTCGATAGATGTTTATTTATATTTATGTTATTATCAACTGTTTAACAAAATTCCGAAATGGTTTTTCAGTAAAATTACAACCGAGAAGCTAAAATAATAATTAATTGTTATTACTTTCTCTATATATAAAATACGTGTAATATTTTTTTTATACATAAAACACAACTCTATGTGACCACGTTTCGAGCGATGTTTCTCTGCGTCTATGAATTTTAATATGTTTGGCATGCAAAATATTTAATTGTTTCTAATGAGTGCAGGTAAAATAGTGTTACGTGTGCGATCCTAGAAGTAGTTCAATGGTTGCATCATAGTTAAATTTATACAAGCTTCGAGTTCATTGGCACAATTTGATTTCAGTCCCAAAAACTAATTACTGAATTACCTACCTACCCGCCAAACATTTATTTTTCACGTGAAAAAGTACCTACCGACCTATTTGCAAAGCAGGTAAATAACTTAAACAAATGCTGACAATAATTCACCAATTCTGGCAATACTAAAATAAAAAAATAAAAGAATTATTCACATGAGCAGTTTAAACGTATTCGAAAAACATGTTTTCGTTAAAATCGGCATTTTTCGTGCGTTTAGCACTATTTTGTTTTGCAACTTCTCAACAACTCGTCAAATTGACTCTCGAAAATTCCAATCAATCAAAAGACTTGTTGTTTAAGTCAATCAACCCATATAAATTTAGTGGCATTTTGCCCATTATTGCAATATTCAGTATGTAACAGTAAGCACCTAAATTACAAAATGATAGACGAGTATTTTCGTTCGCTCAGACTGTTGTGGGTACCTACCTACGACCCACCCACTTGTTTCTTACTCTAACGGAATAATAATTATATATTACAGTCGTGAATAGTTTTACGTCGAATTCCCCAGAACATTATTATGTAAATAATGGTTATCTTATTCAGAATTGATACCCAATTCAAGTTTACTTATTTACCATAACTCACAATAGAGTAACGTAGAAATATTACAACTTGCTGACTCATACTTGCTCTAGTGTCGCCCTTGCTAAATTAATACCACCATTCAGATTCAAAGCAACATTTTGAAATGGCTTTAGCAGTGTTTAGTGACTAGATCTGAATAGCCTGGCACTGCCCAACCTTCCCTTTTCCCCTCTCCTTCCACTCCCAAATCAGGCTCACAACATACCCCGATCGGGGATACCATGACCCCACTGACTACGGGCAATTGGGTCTCTTGTACTGTATTCACATTAAAAAAATGCTGTGTGCATATTATTTATTATAATTATTATTATATAGTACATATTGTATAGGTAGTTCAAAGTAATTTAACATTATATTTTGGTCGCCTCCTATACAACGCCTAAATATGCTTGTATATCTGTCATTATTTTGTATATTATGTTAGTTCTTATACAGTCCTGACGAAGGAAGGATACTTTCGAAACCGGTCGATCATTATATTAAATTGAAGTGGTTATAATTATGGCAAGCCACAATGTAAATGCTTTTTACGAATATGTAATTTAACATTAGTTATATTATGTATTTGTCATTTACTATGTGTTCGCAGGAATGTTCATCTTTATGACCCTATATTTGAGAGGCATAGAAATTCAACGATGATTTCAAACCAGTTTCTCTGGCCGATAGAATATTCCGCCTACTTTTTTGTAAAAAACATCACCTTGCACTCTGCAGGTTCTAAACCAACTTCTAAAACGATGAGATGAGTAAGGCTACGAATATTACAAGGCAGTTATTGTATTATTAACTAATTAATTTTACCATCATCACTTATTAAATATATTTTATACATGTAATATTATGACAAAACAATGTAATTAAAATATATTTATATTACGTAGGTACCTACGTGCAATATTAGTATGATAGTGTGGTACTTGTGATAGTTATGGTAATGTCGTCCGGTTGAATTGAATGCAAGCTGTAATATCTATAGGTAATCTCTATACCCAATAAAACTATTATGCCGGTAGAATAAATATCGTATACCTAACTATAGATTGGCAAAATAATGTAGACAAAAATAGAGGGCGCTGCTATCGTAATAGTATTAAATGACAACACCAAGATGATTGAAACTATTTAAAAGAAAAATGATTAAACTGTAAACTATTGTTCAAGTGAATATTTTTCACATCAATGTCAAAAGGTGTTCAGAAATTAGTAGTAATTCCTGAAAGGTGATGATTCTACATCATATTCCAAGGAAATTTAATTGTCGAACTTGTTGTTATTTTTAACACTGACTTAGCGAGATAAATGCAAGGAAAAATTCTATTTATTTATTTTTGAAATGCACATATAAAATGAGCCATTATTTATTAGATGTTAAATCAAAATAAAAATAAATCTCTGGGGAAAAAGCGCACACTTTCATGTTAAAAAAAACGTTTAGTTTTTTATCCCGTCCAGTCAATCAGATTCGGAGATATAATTTAAATGCAATGCTATTAAGCCATTCAATTCCCTACCTAAAGACATCAGAATTACGCAAAACAAAAGTTCCTTAAAAAAAAGTTCATTGATCACCTCCAATAAACCTGTCGGCTTCTAAATACTTAGTATACTTTTGAAAAAAATTATTAAATTGTAATCTATTAATCTATTTGTCATCTAAATATCCTAGCTGAACAACCACCCCTGTAAATTGCCATCTCAACACAAGCGTTTCACACCTAGTGAAATGGGCAATACGTCAGCCGGTGATAAATGTTCATATGTATGTATGTAATAAATAAATCAAAATAATCATTGTTCTAAAATCGGTGTTGCCATAGTAATGAATAATTTTAGTTTAACCTACGTTAGCGGTTTAGTGTAGGAACAATGCAGTGGTTTAAGTATGACTTGAGTTCCTACCTATTCTTTAGCGCAAACTAATATAACGATGCATTATCACAAAAGTGGTCATTTACATCTTTTTAGAGCTCATGTAACTATATTTATTATTTATTTCTTACTGAAAACACGCTAAACTGAACAGTAGGTATTTAATCAACTATGTTGCTTGTTTAGTGATTGATTGTCGATGTATTGATATGATATGTCTACCTTATCATATTTCGTTTACACCTGTCCAGGAAAGCCTATACCGAGACTACTAAGATGTTAAAGTGTGTTCATATTAGAGTAATTTGTGCGATATTGTCGTAATTCATACCTAGTTCCATTACCTGGGCTACGATAGTAGATACTTTAATCAATTTAGTTCCGTTTGACACCGATACCTGCCTACAACAGAATAATAACAACACGGGAAGTCCAAAATAGCTCACCTGTTGAGAGGAGTGGTCTAGGGTGATACGTTTTAATTCACGTCATGAAGAGGCTATACTTACCACAAGTTACTTATATTTAGAGTTCCACAGTCCACACCTCTGCTGTCATATCGAGTACCTAACCTTCCATGAAACACAGACGATGGCAGCTTTTTCAAAGCCATGCGGCGGAAGCGTCTCGAGCGAAGTGTGTCATTGAAATTTGAAATGATTGTAGCATTGTAGGTGATGTCATAATATTCTTAAAACTGACAACAACAGCTGATTATTATAATTTCTTAGTAGAATCCATGTAAACCGGTTATATATATGGTATATACGTACCGCTGCTAGCTCCGTTTTAAGGTTGTAATCCCTGTTTTGGTACACTGCTATGTTTATAAAATAGAGTGAGGACTATCTTATCTTATGCATATTCAATGGTTGTATATACATGATACCTACGTTAAACAGCAAAGTAATAGTTAAATCGATCTCTTCTTTTGCTCATAGTGAATTCTTTATATATATTTTTCGTCAGATTTTTAGATTCTATTATTACGCTTTAGTCGCATGTCCCAATAATTAATAGTGTAAGGTTAAAAGTATACAGTCATAGTGTAACAGGACGTAGCCGAAAGACCCAGCGATTCTTTAGTTTATTTCGTCGCCCACAACATAAACAGGCGTATCTCATATTTTGCAAATTTCTAGGAGAGTCAAAAAACTGTTTTTTTTTGCGTTACATGTTCCCTTAAAGGGGATAAAGAAAAATGCTTTCTTAAAACCCCATTAGCGAAAATGAAAAAAAAACAATATTTTTTTTGAAATTTGCTAAATTTGAGATACACCTTTTTGTGTTGTGGGCGACGATTTGTTAAAAAAAATGTCACAAAAGGAAGAAACCATACTAAAATGTATATTTTTTCTTCAAATAAGCTGCTGGGTATGTTCTGTTATAGCCCGTATAATACCTTTCCTGATCGGATTTACCCGAGCTTTGTTTCTACTGTTTTTTTTATTGTACCTGCCTACAATCGAAAAACACGAATAAAACAATGTGCTGTCTTGTCCTCGACGGCCAAATCAATATTTAAAACAAATCTTTTTTATGATAATAACCTTATAAGCTTCACAAAAATAGGTACAAATTTCAGGACACCCGAGCTAATGGTTCAGGAGCTTTTACTGCTGCAGAAACGAACAACACTGATTTTTTTCCACTTCAGAAACGAATAAATAGATCCACTGATCCAACAAACAACGTCTTTTGCAGAAGAGATTTTTGAAGTTTCGTTTCTGCATTTTTATACTTTGGAGAGGTAAAAATACAGTTTTGAATCATTAAAAATATAATATTAACAACTCTCAAAATGAAACATGAAACCGAAAAGACTCATAAAAGAAAAATATATCGGTAGCAATTGGGACTCGAACCCAGGGCATCATGGTCTATAGAAGGTCCCGGATAAACCATGCGATAGCGATATTTTTTTTTCTGTGTCTTTTCGGTTCATGTTTTATTTTGAGAGTTGTTAATATTATCTTAAATGATTAAAAATGTATTACAAATAAGCTTCAATAAATTATTCCAAAAATTTAATAAAAATATAGTGTTGTTTTGAAATATGTTGCACACACTACAGAGCACGTTTTTCAATTCCTAACAAATCTGTGCCCCCCGGTGTACCTGTTGCACCGGGAGGGAGTACTCCTGGCTGTGGTGGTACATTCGTAATATTCGTATAGTATCCCGTTGATATTTTGCATGCGCTTGTATTAATTTGTATTAATTCAACTGAAATATTTATTTTTCACTTCAATTTATACGTTCGGCATTGCTCGCGGGGACAGTTTAGATCTTTTTAGTTCACATATAAGATATAAGTAGTAAATAGGTTTGTTTATCATTATAACAATGGCATTCACGTGCATTCCATTCACAACGTCGGTGTTTCTGATTTATCTGTTACTATAATGATGTATGTAAACATGTTATATTGTGGATGACTTATATGCAATATTGCAGATAGTGAGGGCAATGATTATGTCCATTTATTAATTTGCTTTATTATCTCTGTAATAATAAATATGCTGTATTAAATTCAGTTTCAATTACAACACTCGTCAGTATGTAAATAACTTCCTAAGTACCTACTCACAAGGTAGGAAATTCTGATAATATGATGATAACATCGGTTAGGTACCCACCTAAACATGTTTTTAGTAAAACATCGACAGCTCGATAAAAGTTCCCGTGCATCCTTATTAATTGTTAATAATGACAATACCTTGGAGAAAATATAATATATTTTTTTTAATATCTTATTATAACTTATAAACCTCATTGTAATATATTTTTAATCATTGAAGACAATATCTCCCAAATCGAAACGCGAAACCAGAAGTATGATACCGATAAAAATGACGGGATGGATTTGGTCCAATCAAGGTCCCGGATAGACCATGAGGTCCTGGGTTAGAGACCCAGGCGCTACCGTAACTTATTTATTTTCTGTGTCTTTTCGGTTTCATGTTTCATTTTGAGAGTTGTTAATATTATCTTCAATGATTAAAAATATATTACAATGAGGTTTACAAGCTTCAATAAGTTATATCAAAAAATTAATATTAATCCTCGACTTGTAGAAAAATTCAACAGATGTCCCATGTAAATTTAAATCGGATAGGTATATCCAAGAAACTATCACGATTAAAAATAAATTTGGGAAGAATCTTGTAGTTACAAAAAGGGACCAGCCAAAAAAGGGAATTGAGGATGATATTGACAGTTCTTAGAAGCCGAAGAAATGATACAGATAAAAATGAGAGGATGGATTGGGGTAGCCGTAGCTCAGTTGGTATAGAGCGCAGATAGACCAAGAGGTCCTGGGTTCGAATCTCAGCTGCTACCCTCATCTTTTTATTTTCTGTGTCTTTTCGGTTTCGTGTTTCGATTTGGAAGTTGTATTAATATTATCTTCAACGATTAACAATATTGGTGGCATGTCCATTGTATATACATATTTCGAATACTAGTGCAAAATAAATTCCATTACTTTAACATGTTTATTCAATTATAACTAAGACTTCACGTAATCTATGTGAAAGGTTGGCGTATTTTTTAAAAATACGTATTTGGTTTATTAAACCAGTTCATGCGATGAAAACATTAAGGTATGCCGAATAAAATAATAATTATTAATAATAATAATAAAGTTGTTTATTTTCACTAAGCTATATTGTGTTTATATAATGTAAATACTTTAAAATATAGTACTAATATCAAAGCTTTTTTCTCGGAATTTCAGTGAATAAATTAAAAAAACATTGTTTATTTGACTTCGATTGGTGTTTTTTTATGATATGCGTCTATATTTTTATTATTTATTTAATCACGTTCGTATATCCTATATGCACGTGTTTTTTTAACATAATGGGGTAGGTACCTAATTTTTGAGTAAGGGTACCTACGAGTGAGGGTTTTCTGTGAATGTGGTAGGTGGCTGCTTGCTCGCTACCTGTGTCACTAATACATTCGCAAATCATTTATGATAATTTCACTGTGTACTTACATTATAATATTATTATCCTTACGTCTTACATATGTAAGAAGCCCGGGTACCATTTAGATTAATCCCGTCGATAGATGATGGCAATTCTATGCTAAGAGAGTATGGTTCTGTAGGTAGGGTAGGTACCTAGTTGTTAATATTGGCACACTATGCCAATAAAACCATAATCATTCTAAATGTAATGGCTGAATGGATGGACTCTCTGGAGATCATAAAAAAATATCCTGCGTATATAAGACAATTGTTATTTTTTATTATTAAATTAATGCTTTCGGAAGGCGAAACAGCTATCACGCGTAATAATAATTGCATAGCAGATTAAAAAAAAAAACGAACAGTAATTATACAAAACAAACTTAAAATTTAAAGGAAGTTCTAAAAATTTAATTTCAATACACTATGCATTACTCAAATAGTTTTTTTTTTCATATTCAATCTGTATTCCCCGTTTATTGCGTTACATATTTTATTGATACGTAGACGGTTTACATAGTTAATACTCAGGCCACAGGCCCATTGTGCTATCTCCCATTTTGCCTTATTCCGTATACAGTGACCTTCCCCTTTTTTCCCTTTGATAAAGTTATGCCTGTAGTTTTGTAGATGAAGACCAAAGTATGGATTTAATTTATTATCCGCATTGTCCGATTGGTTATGCAAACCATATAATAGCGACAATTGTAACATGATTGTTTGTTGAGATTAAATGCAGGAAAGAGTGTCTGGAATTTACATTACCTATGCCCATTATTTTTGTTATCATTTTCCGATTAGCCAATCCGCGTTGCCCGGGAAACCGCTACTACACTTCTTATCCTCCGTTTACAATGGGATTATTTTAGTATAATGCAATCATTATTACCATCCTGATTTTGCATGAAATCTGGCAGGAGCATTCGCGTGGGACTTGAAGCAATTTTCCCAGCAGTTTTCCTTTGCTATCCACATAGCATAGTTTGGCGTTGAGCTCATAAGCCTCTATGGCCGATGCCCATATTGCCTATAGAATTATCTCATTTTACCAGTGGCGATTTTCTCTAAATATCGTTTGCGCAAAGAAGTCATATATAAAAAAAGATAAGACAAGAAAACAACCCTGTATTATAATTTTACAACACTTTAAACAGTGCGCCATTCAAATACCATGCTAAAAATCCACCCGTCCGTCAATACTACCCAAGAGCGAGTCCGAAAGAAATCCCATATGTGCGTTATAAATACCGCACGTATAGGGCGTTCCGTCCTAAGAAACAGTTCGCACAAAACATACAGCGCTACAATGGGAGACGTGCGAACTTTGGTAATCTACAAGCAGTCCGGATTCTCAGCGACTATGGGATTTGTTAATCTCAAATTTGTACGTAATAGCATTTGGAAGAATCAACATTTTTTTTCTGTGATTATCGTTCTTTATGATGTGATTAAAATAACGTAATAATTGTAGATATTATGTTTTTGTTGTCGTATTTCTAGAATTTGCTAGCATTGGCAAGTATATAAAAAACGAACCTAAATCGTGATTGTCTCAATAATTTTTCGTTAACTTTTGACATTAAATTCCTAACAGACGTTTTCATCAATCTCCGAATTTTAACTCGTTGGTATGTTGTAATAAAATCTAATCGCTGTTATTGTAATTTGAAAAAAATCCTTTAGACCTAGGAAAGATAGGATTATCTCAAATATCTAGGGGATTTTTGGGGCTGAAAAAACATGCATTACATTACACTCGTTAGAGAAGTTCACTTTATTAATATTCGATTGAACTCCCACTGAGATAACCCACGAACCGCCACTGCATCTTACAGCTGCTGAGTTCTGCCTCATGATCATGACCTAGATTGGTCCACTAGTCAGATACCTCTTTTACCTTTTCCCTTTCATGATTTTGCAAGATAGTACGTTATTATACACATATTATAGCCACACTGACATAGTTTCTATGGTGTTACCAATCATAAATTGCAAGCAATAATAAGTGATGTGATTTTTTTTTTGTTTGGCTGTTTATATTATTATGATACATATTTCTGCAATTATTCGAAATGATAACGGATTCTTTTATTGTTTTTGTTATAGTCTAAAATATAACACGAATTTACAACGAAATGTGGTAGCTGACCAAGTAATGCGATTTAGTACGTGTAACTTAAATTATTACAAATCCAGGCAATCGGTTAATGAGTTGACAATTATGAAAAGAATGCCAACTATAAAATGATTTTAATAAACTTATTAAATAATAAATACTACCTGTCATATTGTATACCATATTGATTGGCTGTTGTCAGTTAAAGATCATATAATCGTCGGGCCAATTCCAAAGTCGCGAATCTACAAAGGCATAAATTCGAGATACTGGTATTTGAGGTATCTGAACTGGTATCAAAAAACGATTTATGTTAATTTCCATCAAATCCGTAGATTAACACATATGAAGCTTGTTTAGTGACAACATTCAACGATGTTTGATACCAGTTTAGAGATTTCAAACCTCAATATCTCGAGGTGATGTTTTTGCAGATTCGCGACTTGCATTAGACCGACGTTATTAAAATATTATAATGATTTCTGATTCACTGATATGAAAATAAAGTATTTCAGAAAACGATGTAGAATTATTTACATCATCTTTGAGTGCTTTTGTTGAAGAAATATTCAATCAAGTGGACTTTTTTAGGTACCTATTCTGTTACAATTTTTTAGATGATAGCTAAATCATTTTCGTTAACTTATTTGGAATACATATTAATAATAATAATTGGATGATTTGTATAGCGCCGTTTTTGTGAAAAATCACCTCAATGGCGCTGTTATTATTATTGTTATTATTTCATCAAATAGAATACCTACCGAGAAATTCATGAACAGGCAGAAAATTCATAGTATTAAAGGACACGTTTTTCCTAGTGTTTGTTTTCTTTTTAGTTTTCAATTGTTCGAATAAATATGCAGAAATCAACTGCAAAACGGTAAAACATTTTCACTGTTATTATTTATAAATAAGAGAGATAGTGTTGGTCCCAAATGTGACCCCTGGGGAACACCAATCTTCAAAACAAACGTATTCAAAAATTGTTGAATATACCTATAAACACATTCAGATAAATTACTTTCAATTCGTTTCTGGAGATAATAAATGTTTAATGTATACATAATACCAATCATTTTTTATTTTTAACAATTTTTCAGTCATATATTATGTAGGTACTTAATCAAATGCCTTTGACAACTCTGCATGTATCGAGTAATTTTGCAGTTTATGAGAAAGTGAACAAGTCATATGATTTTTATTGTTGTAATTGTTGATCGCTCTGCTAATAAAATCGTGTCGATTCGGGACAATTGTATTCCCTGATTAATTTGATAATATTATCTACTATAAAACATAAATAATCAAATGTTTTTTTTTAAATAGCTCTCTCCTGAATTTATTTTCTTTTTAATATTAATAATAAAAATAATTTCTAATATAAATTTGTTATTCAATGTTTTATAACATTTTTTATTAACATTTTTGATTAATTACTTACCTACTTTAATCAATTTTTGTTTATGTTTATAATGTGTCTATCCTTAGATTATTGTGTTCGTGTTTTAATTTTTAACATTTGTCTATACTTGAAATTATTATTTTTACTATTCTATATATTCCTGGTGAAGAAAGCATCCATTTCGAAACACGTGTATTAATAAAGTGGTGAATACAAAGTATATGTTTTTAATTAATTTATTAATATAAAATATTTCAATATTTCCGGGATCGTTAACTTTAAACAGATTAGAGAAATCGGATGTAAAAAAATGAATTTCTGAAGATTGGTACAACAACCAATGAATAATGATTGATAAAGTATAAAATTCTACACCAATCGCAATGACTATCAACTTATTTTTCCCAGAAGGTCAACAATTTCGATTTTCGATAACTTATCCATGAAACTCGCGTGCCACAGCCTTATTATGAATTAATCTAGTTATTATAGCATATGCACACCTGCGAAACCGGTGATTGTTCTTTTAGAACCTAACAAACTCAGATTTATCTTCTAATAATGTAGATCTGTAGCGGTATTTTACTTTTGCTCGCGTGTTATCTTCAACGTGATAATTCTAATCACTTTACTATGACTTGGCTGCATTACTTCAGTTCGTGTCTTCCGTATGCTTAAGTGATGGGTGGGTAGTACTGGATGGCCCATTCATTTCTACGAAGCTGATATCTGACGCAAAGGCAATAAGAATTACATTTCTTAATTGCTTGATAAAATAACGTTTATCGGGTATTTCCCACCGTAATATTAGTTATTTATTCGGTTTACTGTACACTATTTACCTCTGGAAGGTGATAGTAATAGATAGTGAAGCGCCCTTGAAGGTGATTTTTCATAGAAATAGCACCATATAAATGATCTATTTACTATTATTATCACATGGTATGCGAGATTAAATGATGTTCCATTTTATTAAACTTTATTTAAATACGCACCTAACTTTCTGTCTTAGGTATACGGGATAATTCTATAAATTATACATGAATTTGTATGGCGCCATCTTATTCGAAAAATCACCACAATGTCGCTTTTCAAAACTAGCAAATAACTTAGTTACCTTCGTGTTTATTGTTTTTTTACTGTTTGCTATAAGATAATAATAATAATAGGTAACATGTTTTGGGGATTTTTTTTCCTACTTTTAGTTTTTTCTATTTTTGAAATCTTGCTGGGGTTAAACCGGTATAAAAAAGCATACTTAATCATAAGTGTTGTATGTTGTTTTAACGCTGTTTTATAAAGATTCTTAGTAATTTCTTAGTTTCTTATTTATCATTAACTGATGAAACATTTAAAGTTACTATCTCTAAACTACTTGTTCTTTATACGGATAGAATGGCGTCATTTGCGCCTTACATTCTTCACCACATGTAGGTACTTTTAATTATTACCTGGCCGTTATGGTCATTCGCGTCTTGTGTTTTTGTAGGGAAAAAATAGAAAAACCCTACTAATACTGCATGTGTGATAAATAAATAAGTTACAGCAATATGGCCAACTTGATCAAACCAAAAAAGTCTTGTAAATCTGCCAAGAGGCATTTATTTTATTTGTTGTGATTGGCGGAGGAGGGAAGAGGGTTTGACAGAAAACTATTGAAAATGCAAACACTCAAATATATTTATTTTAATAAAGCTTGTAAGGCATGTCGGTGTAAAATGTAATCATTAGTTTTATTATTAATATTCACAAAATGTTAATCTGTTCAATCATTAGGCCGACCTTGCGTTACTTTAACCACAATACTCACACATTAGATCGAAGATAAGGTTTATGGAGTCCTTAGTACCTAGTACCGAGGTGCCGTAGTTAATCATAGTATTACAACAAGTATGTTACATTGTACATATAAGATTGACCAAATTAAATCTGTATACGGTATTGTAATTGGTATTAGTAATTGTATAAGGAAAGTAGTGGCTAAATAAATGATTGGTAACACGTAACACCCTACGGAGGGCTGGGCATAGCGGGAATTTCCAAGAGATTTACGGAGCGGCATGAAGCGGAAGAGGGCGGTTTTGGTTTGACTCCCGATTGACTCAAACTCGTTACTAACTACCAAAATAGCCGGGTACTTCCCTACTATACTCTCCCCCCTCTCACAACATTTTCCGATGCGGTATTAAATTATTAATCATTCATATTTAGATGCCATAGTCCAATGTCTCCAAGCAGGGAGACTCTTGCGAGAAATGGACATACCTTCCGAACGCTGGTACTGTAAGATGGGTGCATGCGCTAATGAGCTAGTGCACGATCCTAATCGCCGCAATGACAATGCTTTAGAACTGCATCGCTGTGCATTACTGTTAAGTGTTACGACAAGTGTCTGCCAATTCTATTTCTGCTCCCGGTGGCCAGTGGGTCCGACGCGGTTATTGGGACAGTATGCTGGGGTCACTTTTCGGGTCCGACCAACACAACTAACAGAGGAAGGAAAACAGCATTAATTACAGTTGGAAAACACGTGATTATAATGTTGCAATAGATGAAACTTGCCATAAGCCACCAATTTGAGGTATACGACTTCAGATTTCGATATCAGGAGACTTATTCTGGTTCTTTTTAAGGAAAATTCCTTATCCTTTTCCTTAGGCTTAAAGACTTCCTATTTAACTGCGGTTCCGGTTCTCTAGGATGATAACTGTCATTCAGCGAACGACATTCTTTAAAAATATCGATATATACGTAGTTTTAACAAAAGAAAAACTGAATACTATCATAAGTATTGACTTAAAACATTATTTGTCGCATAATAATACTATTAAATAAAATGAATTAACGAAATTGCGATGTTTGTAAAGTACCTATGTCAAAATCCCGAAATGTCAGATAAAACCAATGACATTACAAACAAACATTGGATAAAAGTGATTTAAATTCTGAAAATTATAACAAACTACACGTGTAAAGTAAGTAATAATAAACGACATGTATGATACACATATAATTTTTAATATAACTGTGATTATTAAACCACAAACTCCTTATAACTGCATTGTCATTGACATGTAATTGGATACCGGAGTTAAGCAAGAAGTCTTTAAGCCTAAGGAATTTTTCTCAAAAAGAACCAGAATAGGCCTCCAGTTACTTACTTACTTACCAGTACTAGTAGTTTGATTAACCAATCCAAGCACCTACTGTTTTTAGTTAATTAATCGCTCGTTTCGATTTTGACATTCTGTCTAGAATCTCGTAAAAAATAACTGTACATGCGAACATTCTCCTGAAAAAATTAGGTCAACAGGCAGAACCTAGTAAGATGTAACCATTTCCAAGAGATAGACTATTGGAGGATAATGATAATATTCGAATTAGGTATTACCCGTTTTCCATATGTTTGCACCGTTCATACTGGTCAAAAAGCTATAAAGTTTTCAACATCTAATATTATAATACGAATTTTAAATATAGGTACCTAAATATTTTTTTTATTATTGTTGTTCTATAGGCTACAGTAACCGGAAGGTTACAATGGGGTTTAAGTGTTATTACGGCTACTTATGGGGTTTAAGTGTTATTACAGCTACGTACCTATTTACTCAGAAAGGGTGAATGTACTGTAAATTGTTCTCATAATGGGTCGAAAAAAATAGAAGGAAATACGCACCTTACCTAATAAGTCAAAAATATTAGATTATGGAAATATTATTATGATGTATTTGGATATATTTTAAACACTTTTTGAGGCTTATCTTTATGACCGTGTACACAAACGTATATTTTGTTCAAATGAGATATACACAGGTACGTCTTGTAAACCTGTAACTTTTCTCTTTAGCTATCAGAAACTCATTATTTAAATTTATAAATATCTCATGCAAATTCATAATAATATTTTGTCTATCGCTGGTGTGGCGGAACTATTCTTCTAATTTTCTCGAAATTTGAAAAAAAATTCGTACCTATTTAAAAAAAAAATCGAATTTTGAAAAAAGAACATATAGGCTATAAAAATACAAAATAAAGAACACCATATTCGAATATCTAAACGACTTACGGCTCGCCCTGTAGGTATAGGTAGGTAATATAAATTCTACACGTGTTTTATTACCAAAGCCCGTCGCGTGCCAAAAGAAATAGACCTGCCGGGGAAATGAAATAATACATTTCTACATAGAACATACTTCACACACCAGACTGTAATATATGTACGTATGTCTAATGGAAATAACATATCGCGTGCTATAACGCGTTACGTCTAGGTCTAGGGTCTGAGTACCTACTTCTATGTATATTGAGAAAATAATTGTTGGCGGAGTCATACAAATACTTGATGAAAACCCAAATCGATAAACTGTACCTAATAATAATATTTCTATCCGCATCTAGGTTCTAAAATATGTATATGAAAAAATCTATCATTAGATTATTTTTTCTCCATTTTTTATAATGTAGTGCTCCTTATTATAGGCAATCATCATAACACTGACGGAACAAAAGTAAAATAATTTAAAAAATTGTACAACACAATATCTGAGTAGGTTCGTCGTGAACTAGCACAGGTTTTTTTTCCGTATGGAATTTATAGATCAACGGAATCATTCTCAGTTCACTTCCATTTCATCAAATTTTTAATTATTAATTTTTTTTTTGAGATTTAAAAAACTTCATTTTAATATTTAATCATTGAAGAAAATAATATTAACATAACCTAAATGAAACTTGAAAAAAAAATTCAGTCGCATCTGGGACTCGAACCCAGGACCTCTGCTTATCCCAGATGCGACTGAAATCTTTTTATTTTCTGCCGTTTTTTTCCGTTTTCATGTTTCATGTAGGTTATGTTAATATTATTTTCTACAATGATTAAATTTGAAATAAGAGTTTACTTTTACAATTAGACATTTTAACCCTAAATTTGCAATTCTTCTTCTTTTCAAATATAATCTTCATATTCCCATACAATCCCAATCAATTATTTTAACAAGATCTTCAACAAATTACACCCTTAATATCACATCGAAAATAATATATACCACCCATGGACTAAGACATTTTTAATATTTACTATTCAATTAAACTATATAATCGCACGCCTACGTCTTTAAAACAAACAAGAGATGTCTCGATCTGGATAAAATCAAAAGGAACAGATTTTTTCCATAACTTAATTACACCAAACCAAACATATTACATTAATAAATAATTATTTTGCATTTTTTTTTGCAGTACTTTTTAAAAATATTTTATGGTTCTATAACTTAACAATTATTATTATTATTCATAACCATTTCACAATAGCACTATATTATAAATACTTGAACACCTCAGTACAGGTTCTCCTAGTGGGGCATTCACTACAATACGCTATTGCATATAAATAATTTACAGTATTCCATATAATAATTGCGTTTATTATTGTAGTTGCCTGTAAATAAATAGATGTGCATAAATATATTTAAAAAAATTAATAAAACGATATACGAGTAGATTAATTTTCGGTTAGGGGATAAAGGTCCATTCAGATCCACCGTTACCGTGCACGTGCAGTGCAGACACGTAAACTGGCAGGCATGGCACAGAAAAGAGGATTTACATTACACTGTGCGTGAATATGTTCATAGATAATGTACGCAATCAATTTTGCCATTTTGTTTGGAAGTTTTATTTACTATGTACTTTTGCTACTTTTAATTTATTAATTTCGCTAACGGTTTCGACACAACTGTGTCATTCACTGGCGTTCTTAAAACTAACTTAAATTAAACAAATTAGTCACCATTAGGTGAGGGTAGTGGGAGTGGTGATTTGGAGGGAGGTGGGCGGTGGGAGGAGTCAAAGTTACTAGGAAACATGGTTAACAAAGGTGATTTACAGGGAGCCATTATTTTGTTTACTAAATTAATTTTAGATTTAATTTTTTTGTGTATTTCTAAAGTTTCTAAGGCACACAATTTAAAATATGTATTAATATTTGTATGTTTAAACTTGTTTTTTTTTCTTTATTGAAGCTATGGCCTGTCTCTAATAAATGATTAGCAAACTCGGAATAGAAGTAGCAAAAGTACATAGTGAATAAAACTTCCAAACGAAATGTCTAGAAAATGCTACATTGTGAATTCCGAAAAAATACGAATAATTTTGCCATGCCTGCCACTTTACGTGTCTGAACCTCGCGATGCAGGTAGATATGAATCGAACTTGACTCAGTGCATGTATGAATCTGCACACTTTTTAAAAGCGATATAAAGTCCTTAAAAGTACGAAAAAAACTAGCCTGAAAACCTAATCTAACCTAACGAAAAAGTGTGTTGATTGATACATGTGATGAATTTAACGGAACCGTATTTTGCAACTGTCAAAAGATTATTATTTCCAGAATTAAATATGTTTAAAATAATTACTTGAAGGTAATTATTATAAGAAACGTGAACTACTTATTAACCCAAGAAGAATCCGATAAGAATCAATCGTGATTTATTTGCGTCTATTATTATGTGTTTCGTATTATTTTTATTTCGTACGGAAACGTCTCTTCTAGATATTCATTTTGAATGTTATAACAAATAACCCCGGACCAAATGAGAATATTCCTCATATGACTTGCACCCTCTTCTCCGAATGTTGGCACTGCATCGCGATGCAATTATATGTGCAAATAAATAAAATTAACATTCCTAAAATCATAACATTTTAGGGAACGAACACTTTTATTAGAAATACTGTTGGTGTTGGGTAAGTATACCGGTATACTATGCAGTCATTGATAATTGTAAACCCCTCGTCAAAAAAAAATATATCCGGAAACCTGTTTTTGATTAAAGTATAGGTAAGTAAGTAATAGAATATTGCTGGAAAAATGAAAAGTAAATCTTGGGCCTCAATAGTGATCTGAATTTTGGATGTTCACTTGTTCATTAATTACGATAAGTTAAACCCGATGAGAACATGAGAACAGAGAACCCCATTGGACAACATCCGTAAAAATAACATATCATAATTTATAGCTTTTAATCGAACTACATGTATGATTTTTAATTGTGTGTATGTTTGGAAGACTTTTTTTATTGGAAATCCGTTTTTACAATAATGGATGACACCATTGTTTTTTGTGCGTATCACCATATTGTATTTGTCCACATTCCTGTAGGAATACAACAAGAATAATAATAATAACGCTGGTAAATTTTCCAAAGCTGTCTTCATTATTTCTAACGCTAACGTAGGTCTATTTCAAAATTATTTTGTTGCTATCATTTTTATAATGCTGACGAATAACTACGAAGTCGACAAATATTACGATTTTTGCTTATACTATTTATTGTGTTTATTGATTTTACTACGTCAATGAATGGCGCATTTTCTGGTTCATTGCATCTCTGGTATGTGGTACGAGAATCGAAGAGTGATTGTTATGACAACACTCTCATGCAACAAAGAATCCACATACTTACTTGCAATACAATGCTCTGTATTTCGACTGTGAATATTTGAGTTTGTTCCATAGACAATTTTACTATAACTTTGTATCTACCAGCCACCTACATTGTATTATTTTAGACATTGTTCTGTTCTTCTTCTTTTGGAGGCTTCTCCTCTCGGATGTTGGCTATCATCGAAACAACCTTCACCCCCAGTCTGCAGCCTGGAAGACCTTTGTGGAACTGCATTCGTACCAGTTAGGTAGATTACAAAATCATGTTTTCTCTATTACCGACTTTAATGGTTTGAAAGTTTAATAACGTTATTTAGTTAGCTCGGTTTAAATAACTAAAACCAAAGATAATCAAAATAGTACAGGACACATAGGTACTACCATTTTTTTTTACACAAAACGTATAGATTTGAAATTAATAACCAAGGCCACCAACAAACAAATTATCGTCAATACGAATGCTGAAAAAATTTGCGTGGCATTTTGGTTGGGTAGATAGTTACTTAAATATTTATTTCCACGTTGATATTTGATTTTTTAGGTAATTCTGAATTTATCATCAAATAGTAGAGAATAGTAGGCCTGCCAGAAGCCAGTGGCGTGCACAGAATTTTTAATCAGGATAGGGGCAGTATGAAAAATAACCAATTAATTGATTAAAAAAACTCACAACAGACGTGGTAAGTTTTCTGCGAATGGCTAAGCTGCTGGCTTTAACGAATGTTTGTTGGGATTTCCGGGATTTCCCCAAATAACTGCTTTATTTATGCATATTACAAGCCAATTACTGGATATATAAATTTTCCCTTTTTTTTGATAACACAATTCCATAATGATAATTATTTCGTTAGTACAGTTGTACTAATTAAAAGAGGTACCAACAGATGCCACTGATTGCTGCATTTGTGATTTGTACCGAAAGGCACGGCCTTTTTCTACACTAACACAAACCAGTCTTCCCTTGAATGCTCATTGCGCACACGTGTACATTTTTGGTGGAGAATACAGTCAATATTTGAATATGACACATTTGCGTCGTTTCGCATACTTAGTTCCTACTTTTGAGACGTTATGGTAGGGTGGTTGGCGGGGCGCTGCGATTCGTAGCTGGATGCTGCTTCGCGCATATTTTTAGAAGTGCGGGTTTATTTCTTGGAATAATTTTATAAATTTTAATATTATTTATATTTTTATGTGAGTAAGGTAGGGTAGGCAGTGCGTGTGTGCGTACGTGGAATGCACGCCTCAGAGGCCTACCTTTATTAAAAATGTAATTTAGGTACTTTCCTACTAACTATTTATTTTACCTAGGTTTGTCAATTAGGCCTAGTTATTGCAATTAGCGCCATTTAGATTTTTAATATTTACCCGTTAACCACCGATTCTCGGCCCTTCCGCGTTTAGTCAAATTTTAATAACTGTTATATTTAACACCTAATTTAAAATTGGACCGTTTGTGAAGTTGCTACGTTAAAAGAAAATGGTGATGATTGTGGATTTTATGACGATGCCGAATGTGATATAACTAAGCATAATAATTAAACATCGCATTCTGTACTAAAAATGCTATAAATGCATAGAATAAATACACGAAAATGGTCAAACAGCTAAAAACTAACACAATGTTGACACATCGCATGATTTTTTTGGGTAAGGTGCCTATATAGAAATTTAAAATAAGTGTATTTTTTTGTTTGTTTTGCAGATAGGGGAGAAAGAGGATGTCAGCACGATGGCGGCGGCTGGCGGTGAAGGGTGCGGGGGTGGCGGCGGGGGTGTCCCTCACGGCCTACTTGTTCGCTGGGGATGACTCTGTAAAACAGGTCAGTAATCCATTATCCCACTTTGATGGCAACATTATTCCAACCTTCGCATGGATGACTAATTATGAAGTACTCGTAGGTACCTACCATACGCAAAAAAACTGTTCCTTGCTGGAATGATTAGGGAACCATTAATGAAGTAGGTACCTACTTTGTAATAGGTGGATATTTGTAAAACACTACTATTAGTGATTGTCTATTAGAGAGATAGATAAAAGAAAACAGTTTCATTTATTAAATGTTAAGACTGCACAAGCAACTGCCCGAGCTTGTAGGACTCTGTTTGTGAGTCTGAAGGGAGTCGATAGGGGATTAGGAAGGGGAAGAGGCAGACTAGGAAGTGCCTGGCTATTCAGATCTGGTCACCAAACACGGCTAAAGCAATTTCAAGCAATGTTTCGATTCTGAATTGTCTTTCACCGGGGCGATACTGAGACAATCTACCAGAGCTTGATACTAGTAACAGAAGATCAATGAATGTTGAACAAGCTCAATAAGATAATTGTTTTTTCTTTCTAGAATTTTAAGAGAAGAGGCACAAACATTCGACATGCTTATTTAATCACGCCATGTTTTTTTACAGATGTGCACTATTTTAATTTCCTATAACATAATGCGTTTTTTAAATAAATAAAATATTAAATAAGTAGCCATTTTTGAACAGTAATTTAATATCGATGATGTATTCAAATAATTAAAAGTCAATGGTTTTATACAACCACTTTTTAAGCAAAAAACAAATATATTTAAAGATCCCCTAACTTACAGGTCTCCAGACTTTACTGAGATTTAAAATAACAATGTCATCTTGAAGGGGGCACTTAAAAAATCTGTAGTGTGCTAGTGCAAGAAATACTATGAACAATTTAACTATAAATTCTAAACATATAGTTAGGAAAATGTATAAGGTTTCCAATGACAAAATTTTTTCAGACTGTAAGCTTTTAAGTTCTGCATGAAATGAGTACGTAATTGGGTAAAATGCTCGAAAGTGCCTTTACTGATTTTCAAACTGCACATGTTTTCAAACGTTTTGGTATGTATTTCATATAATTTAAAAGATTACGGTTTGAGGATTTTCGTCATTAGAAACCTTAGACATTTTCCTAACTACCCATATAGAATGTACAGATAAATTATTTGTTATTTTATTTTCGTTAGCAACCTGCAAAGTGTTTGCACCTTATTTGGGTGCTCATCCTTAAAACAATATTGATCGTTAGGAATATTTGACAACTTTTTGACGGCCTCCATGGTCGAGGGGTAAGGCTCTCGACTACAAAGACAGTGCACAAGTAAATTTTATTTAATTAATTTGTACTGTTTCACAATTAATTCATTTAAAAATAATATATCGTACATTTGCGCACGTTCCAGAGTGGAAGATACTCTCAGTATCGCCCTGGTGAAAGACCACCATTCAGAATTGAAACGTTGCTTGAAATGGCTTTTAGCCGTGTTTTGTGAAGAGATCTGAATAGCCAGGTATTTTCCCCAACTTCCTCTTCCCCTTCTTCTTCCCCTCCCCAATACCTTCAGCCTCACAACATTCCCCAATTGGGGATGCCATAGTCTCACTGGATCCAGACGGTTGGGAGCAGTTGGTTCTCTTGTGGGGTATTCAAATAAAAATAAAATAAAATAACTTTACTCCTTAACATTTAATGTCATGATATAAAAAACTAACTTCAATATTACGCTACATGTCTTTAATTATTGTATTGTGAGGACTTAATTACAATTTTCTTTGGCCAAGAGCCACATTGTTTTTCCGCAGTTTTAATTCTTGGCATTGTAAACTCATTTCTATTATACAAATGTTTTAATGTGCTTGTTAAAAATACATCTACATAACACAAGCTCTTATAAATGATACATTGTCTATGGATCAGAAAAATCACATTGTTTTATTTTGCAGTGGTTATTTGATGACTTGCCAAAGTCATTGGTATTTGTGCTGAAATAATATTTAGAATTTCATATTGAACTACAACAAATAGTGACATCTATATCAAACACACCATCAGCTTCCAATAGTGAATAGTAGAGATACCGTTCAAAATTATTCATATTTATAAAAAACTAAAATCTAAAACAAGGAAAAACCACCACCGTCTCAGTTATTGATTTATTATCTAGTAAGATTAAAAAAAAAAGATTTTAAACAAATATCATTCTAAATCAGTGATGCACAACCGGCGGCCCGAGGGCTGTATGCGGCTCCCGAGCCTATTTCGTGGGGCCCACTTTACTAAATAAATAAAAAAAATAACATCGTTAATTTATTGGTTTAACCTTAGCTACCATTTTGTTCCAAAACATAGAATTAACGAAAGTTAATTATAATATTTCAAAGTATTTACGGTTGCCGTTCAGTATTACAAAACACGAAAGGGTATTGCGGCAAACTTGTCTGTCTTCAATATTTTGAATCAGCAACCTAAAATTACAAGTTCTTTAAAATATGGATTGATTAAAATCGAGAGCATTTATTGTTTTGACCTTGGAGATAGAAAGGGTTTTTATGTGATTTACAAATGCTTTATTAAATGGTTACCGTTTCCCAAAAGGATACCCCACTAAATTTTACATGAAAACCCTGATTACCTATAATTTTTAACATGGCATCTAAAGATTTGGCATTAAGTTATGCAATATTTTTGGTAGGTAAGTACTTAGCTATGTTTTGTTTTATAATGGGTATGCACTTACTGGCTCCGGATAGTTGGGATGTGTGTACTGTATTCACATAAAAATAAATCTACACTGGCGACGCCACCGACTGTAATTTTTACCATGTCAAGCTGTATGTACCCTACCCCCTGTGGCCCGCGAACATATTGAATGTTGATAAATTAGCCCTCCAGCTTAAAAGGTTGTGCATCATTGATCTAAATGATAATATTCAGGTGGTTCCAAAACACCACCAGTTCTGATGAATGCTCAATAATTTGTCAATATTTTTAGTATCGACATTCGACTATGCTATTTTGTATAAGCGAGCACACTAATGTTGATAAGCATCGCAGAAGTATTGATGATTTTTAAAATCTATGATTGTCTATTAATAGTATTACTAATAGACGATTATAGAGTGTGGGACCCCTATTAAAAATATGTTCACTGTTTTACTAAAAAATTATAAATTTTCTGTGCAAATAATAATATCACATCATTAAAACCATCTTGTTTTTAGTAAATCCAGTGTCCCATTTCCCAAAAAAAGTACCTACTTCAGTAGTTTCTAGATTAAGATTGGATTTAATCTACTTAGTACCTACATACCAACATAATTTATTGTTCAATATTGTATTTCTTTCACAGAAAAATTTGGGTGTAGTCCACGCGGCGACAGCCGGTTTGCCAGCGAAAAGGCCACTCCCCCCTCGGTCGCAGCAAATATCCTCCCTGCAGTCCGGCGATCTCTTCGATGTGCTCATCATTGGAGGGGGAGCCACTGGAGCTGGGTGTGCCCTTGATGCCACCACCAGAGGTAACATTAAATGGAATTATCTTGCAAAATGCAACCACTGATAGATCCTTTATAACCTCTCCCCCTTTCTCAAGTATGACACTTGCTACAGAGAGGTTAAAATGTTAAAATGGAGCTCTTAGTGGCACGATTACATTAGCAGTTTTGCTTTATCTATTTATTTTCATTCAAAGACATACATATCTACTGATATTAAGAAAACCATAGTATGCACATGACCATCTTATGGTAGTTGAATTATAATTTTTGGTGCCTGTTTTATTTGGTATCAGCAGGAAATATTTGACAGGTCGGGTTATGATTGACAGCACTTGAAGAAACATTTAAGGGAAAAGTTATAATTCTTTAACCTGTTGGATGCATCAATCGACTAAAATTAACAGTTAATAAAAAACATTACCAACAAACACGTAAATTGACTGAAGTCACTAAACGTTTAAAACATACCATGATACATATAAATATATACATATAAATATACATATATACCCTTATTGAAATATTTGTGTTGTATGGTAGGAACATTTTTTTATTTGTCTGAACGTCCTAATATTTAAATTTGTTGTGAAATGCAGGCATCAGACGCTTGTCTATAATAACATAGAGTTTTCTACAATCCAGTAGAAAAATTATAATAACATCAATGGACTTATTGAAATACTTAAATTGTCCAGGTCTGAAGACAGCCTTAGTGGAAGGAGACGACTTCGCCAGTGGAACCAGCAGTCGCAGCACGAAGCTGATCCACGGCGGAGTACGCTACCTGCAGAAGGCTATCATGCAGCTGGATGTGGAGCAGTACAACATGGTGAAGGAGGCCCTCCATGAAAGGGCCAACATGCTCGCCTCAGCTCCTCACCTTACTCACCCCCTTCCCATTATGTTGCCAGTATACACGTAAGTTCAATCTGACAGTTGAATTAACATTTAAAAAACATATTATATTGTATCATTATTCATTATGTTTCATAGGATTATTATTTTATACATTTTATGATTCATGCTGCTCTTCCATTAGAAGCTTTTGATGCAAAAGGATTGATGCTGTTGGCTACAATCTGTTAGATAAAAATCAGGAGCTTAGAATCAAGGGCTTATCGGACAAATAGGCCAATGTGAAAGCGTGAGAAAAGAAAATTTCTCTTTATAAACAAAAATCTTACTTTCCAATAGATACATTTACTTAATGAATTCCTCCCGCTTCCAGTTAATCTTGAAAGAAATCTTATATTTGCACAAAGGTCTGTGATAAATTTACGATTTTGTGTTTTTAGTTAGTAGTTATGTCATAATATTTGTCAGTCATAAATTACTTCATAAATTTGTTGAACTTTCATTCTTCTCTTTCTATCAATATTCTATTCTATTATTATTATACATAAATGGTTAATTTAATTTAGTCCTGTTAAGTTTTTTTTTCCTCAAGGGTGTTTTAACTATTATAAGTTATTGAAAATTGCAGCGTTGTCTAAAAACGTGTGTTTTAATTGTCAATTGTTAAAATCAGCTAATCTTTGAATGGTCGAGAAACTCACAGCACATTTCGAGTGAGTCATAGAGAAAAAAATATTACAAACCGGTGGTGTTTGAGATTTACGATTTAGAGATTTAGTTTCTTCCTACGCTAGTGTATATATATAATTACCTCGAATACTACAACACATTAAGCAATATAAATATGTACCATACCACGAGGTTAGCATGTGATTTTCAAGAAATTTTCAAATATTCCTGCAACTAGAGAGACATAATTTTGGGATGGCAGCCAAAACAGTCATAAGACTGACACATTTGGGTACCATGACAGATTTTTAGGTCTCTATTTTCCATAGTAAAAAACTTTTTGCTTTTTTTTTTTAATACCTCATCAGATTTTTATTTATAATTTTTTGAATGAGATAGGCCATCTGGAGATTAACCTTTTTAGGTTTTACCATACAAAAAATCTTTTTTTACCAGTGAAAATCAATTAAAAAGTCATGGCACACTACTGCTGTTGGGTTGAATGTACACGACACAGTTGTATGGCATTACGCTATTTTGTCACATGTCATTTTAAATAAATGATTTGATTAACGGAGTAATGAAAATCATTAAAATTTTTAGTAAAAATTAAGAGTCCCATGTGAACAAGAGTTTTTTTTTGTTTTTATTTCAGATATTGGCAAATCCCTTATTTCTGGTTTGGAATCAAAATGTACGATTTAGTAGCTGGCGATAGAAATGTTAAGAGTTCCTATTATCTCTCAAAGAAAAACGCTTTGGAATTATTCCCTATGTTGAAAGGCGACAAACTAAAAGGAGCTATTGTTTATTATGACGGTAAGTTAGATTTTAATATTATCGTAAATAGGAACTTTGTTGAACTATTAGGTAAGTGCTAAAGAAAAAAGTAGATACTTACCCAATTAAATAATTGTAACAACCATCCAAAGAAATTGGAAATAAAAACAGCTTTTCTCAAAAGTTATGTATGGTCCTGCCGCCGAGAGAAAATGGAAGAGGTTACATTGAAATTAATAGTACTCTGCCTATAATATGTATATTTTTCATCAAGAAAATCCAGTGAATAAATAAAGTTTTTTTTATTTACATATTTAAAAATAATTATGGTGTTATGCCGTAGAATATAGAATAAGTATCAGATCTCTTTGTTGTGTTATGCAAATAAAGAACTGTAATAAATAATTCAATTGTGTTTATTTTCAGGGCAACAGGATGATGCCCGTATGAATTTAGCCATTGCTCTCACTGCTACTCGACACGGAGCGACTGTAGCTAATCACGTTACTGTAACTAAATTACATAAAACGGATGGAAAACTTAGTGGTGCTAGATTGCGGGTAAGTACTCGTCATAAATATCACTCCTGAATGTATATTTTCTCCCAGCAGAAGATAGGGATAACTTTCAGGAGTTAAAATAATAAATCTGGCATCCACCTTTGACCAAAAACCCTCATTTTATATTCACTTTTATTACAGCTATTTTTATTTACACATTTTGGATGTTGTAAATTAGATACTGCACATTATAAATTTAGAATATCTATTAATCTGGAAGGAAGCTAGGTAGATACTTTAATTCAGAACTAATTAAGATATTTTTTAAATGCTTGTAAAGCGAGATAAGTACCTATCTACTATCTTAAAATAAAATAAATAATTCTTTACCAAAGATCTGATAGGTAGTGAATGTACCTAATATAAATTTGTGTTCTTTGATCAATCACCCCTAAAAGCTAGGAAATAAATAATAATAATAAACCAATTGATATGACTTTTGATCATTCAAGGATGAACTATCGGGCAAAGAGTGGGACGTTAAGGCCAAGTCTATCATCAACGCCACAGGTCCCTTCACTGACACAATTAGGAAGATGGACGACCCAACTGTCAAAGAGATCTGCTGTCCTTCTTCGGGAGTTCACATTGTACTTCCAGGATACTACAGGTAGATATCTAAATTATACAGGTGTATCAGGAACGTACCCAATAATTTTTTCGACACTTCTGAATAATTTTTTTTTTCTTCATATTTCTAAAAGAACTTTCACAAGTCGCCACTAGTAACTCAACCGAGTAACCGCCCAATCCCCAACCCGACTCTAACTGTCCAATACCTACTGATTTATTTTGTTTTAATTCAAAAAAAAAAATTATCGGAGACAAGAATGCTATCTACAGTTTTTACTCCAAATATACTCAGAAATTACTAGTATAAATATGTCCTTCCCGTGTTTATACACCTTCTATAATACAATGGTGATACATTTTAATATTTACTGGAAACATGTTAAGTTAAGTATGGGGCTATAAATTTCGGGGTTTGCTAGAAGCGCCTATACCAGATTTTATCATTTGTGTTAGATAGCAGGAAGAACTGTAAAATGTCCCTTCTTTTAATGCTATAAATAAATCATTGTTGCGCCGGTAATATCTGTTAAGTGACACAGTATTAAAAATATTAATTTTAGAGGAATAAATTGTATAAAAAATTTGCAACATCATTCAGTGACTTATTTTATGTGTACTATGTATAGGTGTTAATTTCATTTTCCTTTATAGTGTAAAAGAAATAATATTTAAATTGAAAAAATTGAAAGAAATACGGTTGTTTTTTTACAACCTCCTCAATAATTTTTAAAATGTCACTTACCAGATATTGCCGGTGCAACGAAATGTTTGTATCACCCGCTCAAGTTGAATGAATTTGTCATATTATGCACACCAAAAAATCGACGATCGCCTTTCCCAAAGAATATACATATTTGACATAGACACTTTTAGCATTTAGTTATCTCGCCCGATTCTACATAGTCAGCTCGCCTTACTGTGATTGTGGGTCAGAGGATTCTCTGGACCATAATTTCTTTGAGTGTCCCATCAATGATCAATTTCCAAGCTTTAT
Source organism: Halesus radiatus (assembly GCA_022606495.2). Lineage (NCBI taxonomy): Eukaryota > Metazoa > Arthropoda > Insecta > Trichoptera > Limnephilidae > Halesus > Halesus radiatus. The sequence goes on along the minus strand of JAHDVE020002336.1, from coordinate 38,221 downwards.
TTTGGTAAAACTTAAAATTGAACTCCCTATGAGTATTCCCTCCCTCCCTTCTAAGTCTCAACTCCCCCCAAATTAACAATTTATTAAAAATATATTTATAAAAATGGTATTGTCATTGGGGATTAAAAACACATAAATTTACACTGTAACTTATTTGCGTCAATTTTATTTGCCCAAATATTATATCCTGTTTAAAAGTAACTAATTTTAAAAACAATCTGTACTATTAAAATCTAACTGATTAAACATGGCCAAGATCTCCCTTAACGGGTGAAAGTTATAAAATAACAAACAAAAAACATTTGGAAATATAGTTTTACTAATTAAACTAATGATTCTTTAATAACTGTTATTATTTGCGATATTTTTACTAGCCACGAGTTTTTACAAGAAAGTGATGAAATTTTTAATTAGGTATATTTTTTACTCATATTGAAGTATCATAAAATTAACCCAAAAATTTATTACACTTTACTACTTTACACACTATAAAACATAATTTTTTTTTATTGTCAATTTCAGTCCTGACCAGATGGGACTTCTTGATCCTTCCACTTCTGATGGGCGGGTAATCTTTTTCCTACCCTGGTTGAGACAAACCATCGCAGGAACTACCGACCTCCCCTGCAAGATCACCCATAATCCCACTCCCACAGAAGACGAAATCATGTTCATTCTGCAAGAAGTTAAGAACTATCTCAATCCTGATGTTGAAGGTAGTTATATTATTACTTAGACTTATCAGCATCCAACAAATCCAGCATATCTAGCAAATCTGTAAAAAATTGAGAAGGCAATGTCCAAAGCTGGACGCCAGAAGGCTCATGAATAAGAAGAGGCTTATCAATATTAAATTTGTCCTTAACCTAATGTTACCGACATTGTTTAATATTATGTCAACTTGTTATCAGTCAGCATAATGGTCTGTACCTACACACATTTTAAAAAATGAGAAGAAATGACAAAAGTATAGAGAAAGTAAAAAAAAAAAAACATAAGCCTTCACTTAACCCTTTTTTATATATTCCTGATGAAGAAAGCATCGCTTTCGATACATGTTGATATCTGTGAATATTAATAAAGTGGTGAATACAAAGTAATTTTTTAATAATAACGCCACAAAGTGAATACCAATCTTTTGAAGAAATTATAAATATGTTTTTTTACAATATCATATTACCTATTTCAAATGAATAACAAAAAAATATTTATTAAATTCTAGTACGCCGCGGAGATGTCTTATCTGCATGGAGTGGAATTCGACCATTGGTGTCCGACCCCAACAAGGATGATACACAGTCTCTTGCCAGGAACCACATCGTGCACGTCAGCCCGTCTGGCTTGGTGACCATCGCCGGAGGAAAGTGGACCACCTTCAGGGCCATGGCTGCTCATGCAATCGATGCCACCATCAAATGTAATTTTATTTTAAACATTGGATTTAGTTAAGGTCAAGTGTCTCAAAAATTAAAACTTGTCTGGGATTTTTTATGATTTTGCTGCATATATTCATAATTGACAATTTGACAAATTTAAAAAAAAAACTATAGACTCTAAGATTTATGTTACAGACGTTTTCTTTAAGCATGCTTTGTTCTGAATTGTAAATAAGTTAATAAATAACAGCTGTGAGTATCGAACTGGATTTGTTCAACTACTACTACGAGCGTAGTACATACTAGGCGCACATGTGAGAAAAGTCGCCAAGTTAATGACTGACGGCGTTTACAAAAATTCGAACTTTGAGAATTAAGGTCACAATTATTGTTTATTGTTTTAAGTTTGTGGTTCCAATCTTTATATAATATTTTTTTATTTTCCCTTTACAGCTGCTAACTTGCAACCTCTCCACAAAGACTGCCAGACAGATGGTTTCCTCATTGAAGGTGCTCACGGCTGGACACCAACCATGTACATTCGCCTTGTGCAGGACTTTGGTCTTGAATGCGAGGTATAAATTGTTTTATTTCACCTGCCTATTTGACTTTAATAGATTTTATGTGCTTCACTTTATTATACTTATTAAAATGATTGCGAAAGAACAGAGCTTTAATTCATTACTTTGATTCAGGTTGCTCAACATCTGTCAATGGCATACGGTGATCGCGCCTTCGCGGTAGCGAAATTGGCAGCTTTAACTGGAAAACGCTGGCCCATCATTGGCCGTAAAGTACACCCTGAATTCCCCTATATTGATGCAGAGATCAGGTAATAATACATAACCTATATTACATTACTTCATTCATCTAACTTTTTTCCAACTTGCCTGTATCCCTCGGATTGCTAGGATGCTAGAATGCGAGGACTAGATTGTCTAGAGCATAGGTTCTCTAAGGGAATTTCCATATGGAAAAAAAAATGGGGTCCACGAGATGTAAATGGGGGTTTACGGATCAGAGTTCATTTAGACTGTACACATAGTAAAGCACCGTAGTAAGTTTCGCTCAACAAGCCTACTGCGCACTTAAAGTGAATCGCTTCAACGCAGGCACGTTCATGTGCAAGTTTTTACAAATTTTCATACCAGCAGCAAAGCATCGCACAGTAAATAAATACCAGATTTTGGACAGACTGGCTGGGGGGGTGGGGGGGTTCACAGAAACTTAAAGGAACGGCAATGGGGTCTACGGGGAAAAAAAGTTTGGGAACCTATGGTGTAGTCTAGATGTTAAGAGAAAAATTGCAATTGTGTTAGTAGCACATAAGATTCTCAATGGGAGCATTTGCAATCCTGATGTTCTGGAACATATTACGTTTTACGTCCCCGTTAACTTCACCAGAGCTAGGCAGCAAGGCTTTTTATTTTATCAAGAGGCGGAACCAACCTACCAACGATCATCCCTTTGGGAAGAATGACTACACTACTAAACTACCATCTTCTGAGATAGACATTTTTAATTTAAACTTCAATGACTTGAAGATTACAATAAATATTTTGTTTAACACGAGACCGTGTCCTTAACCGATGTTATTGACGTGCCTAATATAAGAATTTGTGAAATGTTGTCATTGTAATATAATATGATGATCTGATATTTTTGTGAAATGTTATTGGAATCACTGTATTTCACAATAAAATAAAATAAATGTTATTGTATGTAAGTTGGTTAACAACAATCAAACTTCATTTTTAGGTACGGAGTGAGGGAATACGCGTGCACAGCCATTGATATGATTGCCAGAAGACTACGTCTCGCTTTCCTCAACGTGCAAGCAGCTCAAGAAGCTCTTCCTGGAATCATTGACATCATGGCTGAGGAACTTAAATGGTCCAATGATGAGAAAAAGGTACCATCTTGAAAAACTTATTTTATAACACTAATGAATTCATTGGCTATGTAGAAATAAAATGTACCACTTGCTTTTACCATTCATTTATTCTTAAATTTAATTATGAAAACAAAAACATTAGCCACCCATCTCACTAGGACAATCCTGTGTTGAGATGAGCGGCAACACAATTTAATAATAATCAGTAAATTTCAATAAGCAAACAATAATACATGAATAAAAAATAGTAAATATTAATAAGTAGATAATAGTAAATAAATAATAAAGATCAGATAATAATAATTAAATAATAATAGTAAGTAAATAATGATCAGTAAATAGTAATAAGCATATAATAAAACACATTAAATGTTAAGTAAATATTAATAAGTAAATAGTAATAAGTACATAATAATAAAAATAGGTAAATAATAATAAGTAAATAAAATTACGTGAATAAAATTATGTAAATAGTAATAAGTTCATAATCATAAAAATAAAAATAGGTAAATCATAATATGTAAATAAAAATATGCAAATAGGTAAATAATAATATGTAAATAAAAATATGCAAATAGTAGTATGTAAATAAAAATATGTAGGTAAAAAAAATAAATTATAAGTAAATAGTAATAACTAGTAATAAGTAAGTAATAATAAGTAAATAATAATGATAATATCGAGCATACATAGTTTCAACATTGATTACAACATAAGGGATAACATAGATAAAGCGAAATCACCATTCTCAGCTAACATAGACTTTTTGACCATTTTTTTAAGACTCTACAAGTTATATAAATAAACCATCCTTAAGTGTAGTACAAATTTGAACCTTTTCTCTGTGTAAGTGTAATTGTAACACAAGTTGAACTCTTCCATTTAATATTGTTAACTCGTTCACTGCCACCCGTCACAATTTTATCTATTTACATTAGTGTGTATTTTAATTTCAGAAACAACAAAAGCTCGCTTCAGAATTCCTGCAGAACGAAATGGGACAAATGGTCAACCGTGCCAGTAAGGATAAGATACCGATTAACCTAACGAAAGAAGAGATTACTACATATATTAAGAGATTTGAAATTATTGACAAGGACAGAAAGGGATATGTCTCTATTAACGACATTAGGAGAGGACTAAAGGTAAATTATAATTTTTTTTAAATATACATTCATATTTGGGTTACACACAACCTAACATTATTTAAACTATCTCTACTACCATCACTTTAGCTGAAATTGTTGCTTGTTTGTTGATCGACGACTTAACATGCAGAGGATTGATCCCGCGCCGCTTGGACTTGGACCCAACGCTTTGAACCACTCCGCTGCAAAATGATCATATAACTAATTAATCATAATTTTTAAATGGATTTTCATAGATCTGCGAAGACGGGTGCCTCATTATTGCCATAGATTTAATTAAGGATATTTTTTATGTTTATTATTAATCCTAACTATAAACATGAGTTCTTACCTATTTTTTGGAATTTGTGTTATAAAATGATTGCAAATTTTAGGCCATTGGAGTAAAACTAAAAGAAGAAGAAATCAAAGTATTATTAAGCGATGTAGATTTTACTTACAGTGGACACATGCAACTTGCTGATTTTCTACAGGTAGTATTTAAAAACAGAAATTTTGTTGAACGGGGCTTTAAATGTTGTAGTCTCCATCCATCTTGTAAACTTCATCCCATTTAATAGAAAAATACAAATCTGAAATTGCACTTGAATATAAAAATGCACCAAGAAGTAATAATATAATGTCATAAGTATGCAAAGGATTTTACTTCTGATAGGTTTATGATGGGATCGTTTTGTTTTTGAAACAAAAGCTTGCCAAAAAACAAGCAGCTAAGTTTGTACATCGATTGGTAATACAAATATCAAAATATGAGTTTTTATTGCCATCTCTTAACAGTTAGAACTAAAAAGCGATCCTCTGGAGTATAGGCAATATATATTTATTGCAGAATTTAATCAATTTACCATTGAAGGGGTTGTAAGATAAACTTGGCAATAATTCTCATATGATTTAGATTTCATTTTGTAAAATATGAAACAAAAATATCGGTGCAATATTGGATTTTTTTTTTCTATGGTCCATGTTAGGTTTTTGTCTGTGCGCACTGTGTCTCATGCTTTATGTTGCATTGTCCACAGAGTACTGGTGAAGAGGTACCTGGAGAGGAGTTACATGAAATCCTCAAGGAGATAGATACCAATATGAACGGCCAAGTCGAGTTGGATGAATATCTTCAGGTTATTATTTATCTTGTGTGCTTAACTAACAATCATAGAGCAGTTAATACCTGACACTAATTATTTGTGCTTGCAAAATTAAAAATATTTCATATAGTCCAAATAACATTCAAAATGGATTTGGGCGATGAGTTTTTAGGGGTGTGCATCCAAAGAGGCTGTAAAGCTGTTCTTGCCCCAAGAAAAGATGTAGGGAAATAAATTCTATTTAATTTATTTTTCTTGATCACTTTTAGGGCATGCGGAATTGTACAATCTCTTTGGATTGCATGTCCCTGCGTATTTCATAGGGTATTGGTTTTTAAAATATGTCAAACATTTTCTTGAAAACAATCTTTACCCGACTCATTTTGGTAGGTATCAAAACCATTAATTATAATAGATGTGATAATCGTCAGTGCTTCTCATCATTATTACATAAATATTGTAAAGCTGAAACAAGCCGTATATTGTTGTGGAGTGCCAGTCTGTTTTCCTTTACTTGTTATTGTTTGTTCACTTGATGTCACCATTGGTCTAGTCACAAAACCTGTCTGATTTCACACTATGAGTCTGCAAAAAAAGCTAAAGATATGTAATCTGTCTCTGGATGATTCTTTCAAACATTATCACAATATACCAGGGGTGTTAGTTGAAGTTTGCCGGTTTTACTCATAGATGTCGCTAGAGATATGTATATATTTCTATGATTTGGCATCTATGTCATATTTTTCTATGGACATTAACCTTCAAAAATACACAAGTTACATTCTGCCAAAATAATAGTGTCATAGTTGGTCACCTCAGTGAATATGTCGAGTTTCATTCCAAGTAAATCGCATTTGCGGCATTCGTTGCTTTTCTTATTTCATCAAAAGAAAAAAGCAGTTGAAGCTCATCGGTTGCTGGTAGAAACTTATGCTGAACATGCTCCAGTGATTAGAACATGTGAGACATGGCTTCGTCAATTTAAAAGTGGAGATTTAGATTTAACAGACAATGAATATCCTGGTGCAACGAAAAAGTTCGAAGACAAGGAATTGCAGGTGTTATTGGATGAAGACCCAACCCAATCGCAACAACAATTGGCCCAAACACTTAATGTGACCCGAGGAGCAATTTGCCAACGTTTAAAAGCCATGGGAAAGATCCAAAAGTATGGAAAATGCGTACCACACCAAATGAACGAGAGACAAATCGAAAAAACCGCCAAACCGCCTCATACAGCTAAAGTAGTGAAGAACACTCTCAAAGCATTGAATTGGGAAATATTATCGCACCCGCCGTACTCTCCAGACCTTGCCCCGTCTGACTATCACCTTTTCGCATCGATGGGACACTCACTCGCAGAGCAGAGCTTCGCCAATTTTGAAAAAGTCGAAAAATGGCTCGTCGTATGGTTTGCCTCGAAAGAGAAATTTTTTTTTTGGAATGGTATGATTTGCCTCAAAGATGGGCAAAATGTATAGAATCCGATGGTCAATACTTTGAATAAAAAATTTTTGAGATTCCCTTGAGAATTAAGCGTTTTCTTTATTGAAAAAAACCGGCAAACTTCAACTAACACCCCTGGTATATATATATATATATAGTTTACTTTGTTAGTTACTTGTGGATTCTTTTTTAAATAAACCATTAGAGAATAGTGTGTCGAGGATGATTCATATTATATTCTTAGAGCGAGTTTAATGTATTGCGTATGCTGTAAACATAATTTTTTAATAGCCGCTAAATAAAATAATACATACCTAGTCCTCTTTCTTGCATACAAAATGACAATAAAGCTATAAAAGTGTTGTATTAAGGACAGATGATAATTATTTCAATAAATCTTTTTGTTTTTGTAATAAGTATTAATTCATTACAAATACATTATGTATTTATGGTTCAAGGTGTTAATTTATTTCTGTGTTTATGCAGATGATGTCAGCTATCAAGTCAGGCCATGTTGCTTATTCAAGATTTGCAAAGATGGCCGAGATGGAGGAAGAGCATCATGCCCAGGAGATTCTCAAGAAGAAGATATCTGTTGATCGCAGTGGAGGCGGTCTTTAAATTATGTAAACCAAATTTTCAATGCTTCTCAAGCACACTTTTCAAACAGAACAATGTTTCAAATTACATAAATTCACATTTTTAATGCAACTTTAAATCATTCTTGTTATGTCTATCAATCCTCTTCTAAAAGTGTTTAAGGTCAGGCGGAGTATGAATTAAATGTTCTTTTACTTTAATTATAATCTGTTTATTAATTTTGATATGCTTAAATGCTGCATTCAGACGGGAATAAAAAGGCACTAAAGCGTATTTTTCTAGCAAATATCGGCCATTAAAACAACAACTATTGGTGAAAATTTTAAGTGACTGTTACTGGCTAGAAAATAAACCTGCTTTTTTCACTTCTGGGATGCGGCTTAGTTACATAGTTGACTTAAGTATTAACTTATTGAAGTGCAAATATATTTTGTATTGGTTCACAATTATTATTATATTACGGTTGTGATCTTTGTTTTATTGACTCGGAAAACCACCTTTTATTCGCAAGGATTTTCTTATTTATTTATCATTAACAGTGATGTGCTGTAATTTTCTTTTTAATTGATGCTACAGCGCAAAAATGTATTGGCATAGATATAGCTATCAATTGTCAAGTTTGATGGACTTAAAAATATGGATTTACAGCTATCGTAAGTAATATTGACAAATAAATCAAATGGACAAATTTACCAAGTTTTTCTCAAAGTTTGTTTTTAACCTTTTCACCGCTACACGCATACATGTACGAGTATGTGTAAACAATCTGTGCTCCCAGCGCTACGCACACACATGCATGTGCTCATTTTCATTGAAAATGTATGAATGTCACAAAAATTGCAGCACTCACCCGTAATTCTATATGCATCTGGCTAGCGGTGAAAAGGTTAAGGCTTTTTAGAGTTAAAATTTTTTTAAATAATGTTTTGTAAACTAGAAAAAAGTTACGTCACCTCCCTGGTATAAGGACATATTATTGTGTAGGTTAAATGAATTTTGCTATAAATTATATTATTATTGAAAAGACAATATCAAAATTCCACTGTGCTTAACATAGTTATTTTAATTAATTTGTTATTTCTACTATTTTATTTATAAATAATATAATACATATTACTGATTTTTTTTTAAATGCTGATGACCAAACTGCTGTTTTGGTGAGATGAAATATATCAACGTAATTAATGAAAAACGTCTTTCCTTTTGACTTTTATAATAGAATATGAAATAAATATGAAAGATCAAATGGGTTGTAGAGAATATGAAAAAAAACTTTCTTTAAATTGCCATTTTCGTAAATCCTAAATTCTGTCTTTTGAGATTCGATCACTGTTTGAGATGGAAAGTTATTTTGGAAAAAAAGTATTTTGTACTATTGGAAATGTATTATAAATAAGTGTTGGCCTTTTACATGGACTTGTGGAATTTATCATTGTATTATGAGAATCTATATAAAAGTGTTGATCTACTCTAGCCCGTCCCTAGGCATAGGGCCGCCCTAAAGTTGCCTTACTTGCTTATCGCCAAAGGGCAGGTCTGGCTTCCTTACTGCATGAAATATTAAATAAGTATTATCAATGCAACTACTGCACAATCTCCATGTATGTCATGTACATATTTAATATTTAACTTTTAAATAAATTTTGTGTACACTTAACTATAAATGCTACAAAATTATTTAATAAATATATTTCTAAAATATAATCATGAATTCTCATTTTATTTCTACTACTTAAAAAAAGATGTCTAGAATATGCCGTGGTGCGTGGTTAAGAAATTGATATTAATAAATCTACGGTTGTGGCGCGCGGGGTTTTAACTGCTAATACACTATCTCCTTCTCCCCGTATGGCGCGTCACTCTAACGCATAACAGAGACATCGAGATGCGCAGAAGACTTTCTGCGCACCCCCACCAGGCGGCCGACCGTTCCTGCGCCGCCGACCTGGGAAAAAGCCCTTATAAGCCGAAACTCACCCTTACAATGAACAGTTCTCCTGTCTGCTTGCTTTGGCTAGTACCCTCCCTCAGCTGGCTACCCGTGCTCCGCACGGCCCTCTGAGGACAGCTATCTACTACCATTGCAGTGTCTAACTTGAAGACTACCTAGTCTCGCTAAGGCGCGCTACCTGTGCTGCGCACAGCCCTTGAGAGACAGTAATCCGCCCACAGCAAACAGACCTAGGCTAGTTCGGAACAGTTGTACCGCGACTCGATCCTACTTTTGTTATTCCCAATTATTGTCCCGTAAGGATTCCGTCTAGATCCTTGCCCAGTAGATATAAAGTGTGCCTATACCGTGTAAAACTATATACTGTGACTGTTGTATTTGTGCTATATGTGATCTGTGTAACTTACGAAATAAATTGTGTTTTAACCCACCAAAAGTGTTATACGGTATGATTCAGACCTCGGAGGATATGATAATCCAGGTAGATGAGTAACTATCAAGTGTCAAGTTAAATATTTCCTCTAGAGTCTCGCAATATGTCAGAATAAAAAAATCAGTTTAGAATGATAATGTTTGATATACCCATAGGTATTTATTTATATACATGTGACCAGAATTCACGAACATACAGTCTGACATTTCACAGTAGACAAAAAATGAGGGCGTTTCGATCGTTTAAAACGATTTAAATGACAACACCAAGATGGCTCATAGGAAGATTATTGTAAGTTTTAAAAAGCACCATGCTCCAAGTGCACATTTTTCCTTTCACCAAACAGTATCCAGAAATTAGAGGTACTTTGCGAAAGGAGATGATTCTACATCACATTTTAAGACAATTTTATGTTTATAAAAATCGTGCTTTATTTATCGTTAAGCAATTTCCAAAGCGAAATTTCAAATTTCAAGACCATTTCGCTCAGCGGAGACAAGGAGTATTGCCGTTATTGCCAAGTCAAAAAATAAAAACTTGGTTAATATATTTTTTCCGTCGGCCACACTACTGGGCCACCCGCTCGTCTGGAAGGCACTTAAAACCCTTTGAGGCACAAGATTTGAAACAAAAAAGATGCTTGTGTTGCACAGAATTTCGAAAAATTCGAAAAGTACGTATGTACCATCTATTGGCCGATATAGTAAGCCGTCGGAGTGGGTGGGACATAATTTAAACCGCTGTGTTTCAGGTGGTTTTAATTTTTCGAAGTAGTATAAATTACATCCCACCATGCAGCAAAAGATAAAAAAGGTGGGTTATTTTTGATAGCACTATGCTATGATAATATAATGTATATGTGGGGGGGGGGGGTACGCTCGCCATGCAATTGTCACAGATATATGATAGTACCCGTGTGTGACGACTGTATGGTATGCTGAGAGATATGCCACGCCCACATATTATATTAACTACTGTGTGTAGCAGGCATTATGGTTCTCTAATTTAAAACCGCGTCTCCTGTGAACGATTTTTCGAAACATAACACAAAAAACCATAAACAAAAATATTTGTTTTCATACACATTCCATCTCCTGCTAAAATGTTTTATTTTGGTTAAAAACAAAACATTTTGCGTAGACGACAAGATGAATTCTAGAATAATCTTTTGAATGTGCTACATATTTTTATAGGTTGGAATAAAATATCATCGTTTGAATAAAAAACAACATATATGTCAATGAATGTAGAATTAATAAGAAATATTTTGTGGAAAACCACTGTTTAATTATAGTCAATGAATGTGTTTATCACAATGTGTCTGGCTGTAATGCTATTATAAATAGCAGACAAAATAAGAGAAAACGTAACAATTAAATAAATTATTATTATTACTGGTACAAAAGGAAACCTCTTATAAAAATATATTATAATTTCGCTCAGTGCACATAACCTTAAGAACCTGTCCGATTTATGCTAGTGTGACTGACTTAAGCATAGATTTAATTTTTATTTTTTTTTAAAAGAAACACAAATATTCCCTGGTTACGAATAACCTGACAATATTTGAAAATCTCCTACTACTATCACAGTAAGCGGAAGATGTTGCTTGTGTTGTAATGGAGAACTTAGCCAGCTGAGGAATTGAACTCACGACGCCTGGGTGAGACCCAAACGTGATGCCAACTCAGCCACTGACCGGTCAAACATACCATTAAGATATACCATAACGTAACGACTGAAGAATCATCCATATAAAAAAATATATTTAAAAAAAATCGCTTTCCCCCTCCCACTTCACACGGGAATGTTTTCCATCGGTGTCAGAAGGAAAAACATTGTGTATTCATACACAAATGCGTACGGTAAAGCCCCTTTGCTTTGTGAAAATGTTTTCAAAAATATTCGCAGAAGACGCAGTTTAATAACTAATCCATTAACGGTTTCTTATTTTAGAATAAACCAATATTTTAATATTATTTAAAATGAGTTTTTTGTTCCTACCTTTTTGCGTACCGAGCATAAATTATTAAACCCTCCTAAAGTAGTATCATGTTCTTTATTCGATTTTCTTAAAGTTTCGAAATCCGATATGTTTTTTGATTTTCAAAATGTTTCGCAGTTTTGCTTATTCGTGAATGGTATATCTATGGATTATCCATCACTATGGCTGATGCCCATCCGAGGGTTCGAGCAACACTGTTTAGTTTTTTTGACATAAAATATGTCAAATACTTTAAAGAAAGGTTAGGTTTTATCGTTTCGCCGCAAATTCATGCTGTATCGTTGTTGATATAAAACCGTACTTTTACATGTCAAAAATGAGTTTGCCCAAATCTGCTCTCAATTTTAAAGTTCTATCAGAATGCAATACATCAAAAGCGCGAACCGGTGTCATGAGGTTACCCCATCATGATGTAGATACTCCTGTTTTCATGCCTGTTGGAACGCAGGTTGTTATTTGCTTAAATTATAATAATATAACAAATATGTTAAATGAATGTTAATGGTCAATAAGCTGAATTTAATTATTTCAGGGAACTATGAAAGGAGTGCTTCCCGAACAGTTAGAAAATCTAGGCTGCCAGATTATTCTAAGTAACACCTACCACTTGGGCAATAGGCCTGGTATTAATGTTTTAACCAAAGCTGGAGGACTCCACAAGTTTATGGGATGGAACCGAGGTCTGCTGACTGACTCCGGTGGCTTTCAAATGGTTTCTTTATTGAAATTAGCCACCATCACTGAAGAAGGGGTGAAATTCCAGTCTCCCTATAATGATAGTGAAATAATGCTAACTCCCGAACACTCCATAGAAATACAAAATTGCATAGGTTTGTCAGTATTCTCATTATTTCAAATTTGGTCCCTCTGGATTGATTTACTTATAGTTCGTCTTACTATGTCTAGGTGCGGACATAATAATGCAGTTAGATGACGTGGTCCAAGCGACCCATCCTGTCCGCGAGCGTATCCAGGAAGCCACAGAGAGGACTTCTCGCTGGTTAGACCGCTGCCTGCAGGCGCACAAGAACCCCACAGAGCAGAGTGTGTTCCCCATCGTGCAAGGGTCTCTGGATGCAGAGCTGAGAGAGCAAAGCGCCAGGGACCATGTAAAGAAAGATGTTAATGGATTTGCTATCGGCGGATTAAGGTATGAATATCTCTTATTTTTATTTCATACGCATTCATAAACAATGCTATTTAAACCTGTACAGAATTCCCTCACTATCAGAAGCCAATATAAAATCATCGGTCGTTTCTACAGAACTTTCCAGTTAAAATGATAAAAGCACTGTAATTTTTTTTAAATATATGCCGTACGTCTGGGCATTGAGTTTGATGAACACTGCAAAAATGTTACCTTATGTCACAGCTCGATTTATCGGCACACCTCAATTGTGATCAAAGCCCTACAGCGCAAACTTTGAGGTATAATGTAAAAGGTAATGACATTGGAAACATCTTTAAACAAGGAAAGTTCACTAGACTAAACATTGGCTATGCAAATAAATTCGTTTGCTAAACATTCTCAGCTTTAGTCTTTTTGTTTACTGGAAAGAGGTTTGATAAATCAGACAAGGTGTTAGGATATCTTCAATTTTATCCCCAAATGAACAAATCTACTGCTGATCTCAGATAATATTGAATTGTTTTAGTGGTGGGGAAGCTAAAGATGAGTTCTGGCCGATGGTCCATCTCAGCACCGATATTCTCCCCCGAGACAAGCCTCGCTACGTAATGGGTGTTGGCGTGGCCATGGACCTGGTGGTCTGCGTGGCTCTGGGGGCCGACATGTTTGACTGCGTCTTTCCAACCAGAACTGCCGTAAGTTATACTGAATTTATCCATTAAATAAAATACCACAGCTTGGTTATACATAATATCCAAATATATTACAATCTCCATGGTAATTTGTTTGATTTTCACTGACATTGCTTAGAAGTGGCATTTTAAATTTATTTGTAGCTAGCTAGCATAGTGATTTCTTAGGACCACCTCCGTGGCGGAGCAGTAAGCTTCTTGGCTCCAAATCTAGAGGTCGCGAGTTTGAAAGTCGGCGTAAACAAATGTATCACTTTAACGAGAGACCACCATTCAGAAATGCAAAGTTACTTGAAATGGCTTTATCTTTGTTTAGTAACCATATCTGAATAGCCAGGTACTTCTCAACCGTCCTCTTAACCTTCACCAACTTCCGCATTTCTGCTGACCTTAGGTTGGAACTCTGGCACCTATCTTACTACATATCGTAGAGGTAGCATTTTGGATTCACTCAGGGCTGCCAGCGGGTGCTTTATCAACGGTACTTATGAAGAGTGACTACCAATAAATATTATGTGCAGATACGATTCCAAGCTTTTCCTTGAAGATTCATTGAATTTAATTGCAGAGGTTTGGTTGTGCCCTGGTCAACACGGGACAGCTGAATTTGAAGCAGAAGAAGTACGAGACTGATCTTAACCCGATAGATGCCGACTGCCAATGTTCTACCTGCAAACACTACACGAGAGCCTATCTGCACACCATCGTTACTGTGGAGACTGTTGCTTGTCACTTGCTGTCTGTTCACAACATTGCATTCCAGGTATAACATTTATTAATTTAAGCAACCCCAGTTACACTTCATACTAACCTATATCGTTATTTAATTAATAATTTTTAACCCATTCACCATTACCGCATCATACGATGCACAAATAACCTGTCTAGAGACATAAATAAGTGAAATATTTCAATGCTACTTCACTTATTTATGAATTAGTCTTAAAATAATGTATGACTGTTAAATAGTGCCGTGTACGCATGATATTATGTTTACATATTCACAAGAATAAAAAATCCTGAACTGTAAAAAAAACTTAAATGTTCAAATTATATTCCATGAATTAATGTCAATATTTTTGTTTCAGTTAAATCTCATGAGGAGAATGAGAGAACACATCAAATTGGGAACATTCCCCAGTTTTGTCAAAAAGTTCATGAGTGATCTTTTTCCCAATGGAAAATTCCCAAATTGGATAAAGGACTCGTTGCTTGCTGTCAACATTGATGTAACAACTCCTTCATGACAATATATTTGTCTTGCACTTAAGTGATGTGATCCTTTCTAATATTAAAATATTAATTTCCAAAACATTCTTTTTATCACTCCAGTTAAGAAACAAAAACGAATAAATATTTTAAAAGTACCATCATATTATATTATTTTAATCTTGTTTTCACATTTGAAAGCAAAATAATCACATTAAAAAACAACTTTTCCATCGACGGAAGAAGTTAACTTAACATTGAAGTTTATACATTGAAATTGGTAATTTATAATACAATTTATTTAAAGCCAAAACTGAAAATTTGGTTGCCAAAAGTTATATGTGTATATTTGTTCAAAATAAACTAACACTTGTACGTAATAGATTATCATCTGTACGTGCATCAAGAAAATTTTCATGTGGTCATTGTTAAAAATTGCAGCTCTCAAAGTAGATTGAGATAGAATTTACAAAACATTTTTCCTGTAATGTTGGCAGAAAGTTTATAGTCTGTATATCTCTTTTGGACAAATAGTAAAATGCTCGCCAGGGTAGAAGGGTAGCTTCCATGTCACATGAAATCATCAGAATCATTTCCTCCGTCATAGTTGGTGCTCATATTTTCTGGTTTCATCAGGGTGGTGTAACTTCTTACTTCGGCTTCCTCCTTTTTACGCTTTTCTTCATCCTTCTCCTTGTCTTTTTGGTCTCTGAGGATTTTCTTTTTGTCTTCCCTCTCATCCCTGTCGCGCTTTTCTCTTTCAGCTCTAAAGTCTACAGTCTCTTCTGTTTTTGTTTTGTTTAAACGATTAACTATTTCGTTGTTTCTCTTTGCAACTCTCATTTTTCTCACTTCTTTGTCTTTAAAGAAATTTACTTGGCCAGGCTGGAAATATTAAGTTATCTATAAGTGTTATTTTTCTATAAGTAAGTGAATATTTGTTTAATAAAGATATCAATATAAGAAATTACCTCCATCGCTGGTGTCTTCTTGAGATTTTCCCACATTGTGTACACAATGTCAACATCATTCATTTTGTTGCCATTTATAGAGTTAGCTTTTACTAACTGACACGCATCTTCCAGGACGGCACTAGGGATATCATCAATAGACTGACCCTGAAATATTGAGAATGCTTATTAATATCTAACTATATGTATTATTAAAGCTAATGAGCAGATTTGCTGTTTCTCCAAAAGTGGGCTATTATGCTTATAAAGGTAAGTGTTTTACCGGAGCCAGTCTCAAATACACGTGAGCGGAGGATACTTTATCGACGTGGAACCAGACATCTTCAGGCCATCCCCATTTAATGAGATCTTCATCTGAAAATACAGTAAATACGATTATAATTATTCTTAGGTGTAAGAAAGATCAGTTTTAACACATTATTTGGTACACATATAAATAAAAAGACGATGGTTAGAGAAGTATTTAACTCTAGAGAAGAGATTTTAACATTGACATAGTAATAATTTGAAGAGGGAAAGTAATACAGGTAATTTGACAGCGGTACAGGTTATGTATTTTATAAATAAAACACGCAAGACATACTTTCATATTTATCCAGTCCCATAAACAGGGTGACTGGGGGAGCGACGATATTGCTCGTAAAGTAAAACACCATTTTAAATATAAAACTTATGAATGATTACAAAAAATATTTATCCATAGGCAACACACATGTCACTTGGGAAATTTTAAAAATAAAATAGGTCTTGGCCAGTGATGCCATACCGCAAAACTGAAAATCGGTAGATGCATAGATATACCATTCACGGTAGATGGTAGTGATATGACGGTGCGTCGGGCAGTTGGTATTATTCTAGGAATAACGCAAAAAGGGAGGAATAGAAAGGCGATCTTAGGTAGTTACAAATAATTTATTTTGATAGTCGTGGGGTTAGTCTTAAAACTAGAGTAAAACTTAATTAGACAATTCAATAAAACTAGATACGCAATTACTTAATTCTACTGTTAAAGTCTTTGTACTTAAAATTAGAGGTTCACTGGCTTAGGCAATTACTTAATTCTACTGTTAAAGTCTTTGTAGTTAAAATTAGAGGTTCGCTGGCTTAGGCAATGTGGAAGGAATTATCATTAGAGTCAGGCACTTCCCTTTTTGGTGATGGATGTCCAGGGTCCAGTGGCTGCGTTGTATGTAGAGTCCTCGCGTTCGCACTACGTATTCGTGTACCTCCGGATCGGGAGTAGGTGCAACGCGGCGATAATCAGAGGCCTGGGCGGTCTCCAATGTTGATCTCCGAAGGGCGAAGATCAGTTACTTCCTTCTGGGATGTAAGCGTAGAATTCGTAGAGCGTAGAGGACCTGGGCGGCCTCTCCAAGGAGCGAGAATAGGAACCTTCCTGGGCGGAAGGTTTCACTTGGCTGTGTGTCCTGGGCGGACTACTGCAACCGACTCTCCGTCCTGGGCGGACTCTTGCTTCCTCGGTGGAAGACTGCACCTCACTCGTGCTTCCTCGGTGGAAGCTTTCACTCGACTCTCCGTCCTGGGCGGACTCTGGCAATCGACTGTCTCCTAGAGCCCACTGTCCTCCTGTCTACCTGTCTACCTGTAGGTATTATCTTTTAATCCGCATTGTTCAGCGGCCTTTGTTCCGTCGTTCGGCTCAATTTCTTTGAGGTGTTTATTGCCGTCTCATAAAATTCCAACGGAATTGCGGGCTTTCCCAAAATAGCAGTTAAGATTATATTATTTTAGTTACGATTTTTCTAACAATAGGCTCGGCTAGCCTTTGTACTAAATTTATTTTATGGTCGGTCTAATCTGGGAATTCCTATTATTTAAAATGCTCATTTTAAATCTAAATATTTCGGTGAATTCGGTCATTTATTTTAGGTGATTACAAAAGGCTATATCAGTAGTTGTAAAATTCGGAAGATATGACGCATAGACAATAGATATACCATTGATATGACGTATTTTCAAATTTGTTCCAGCCCCTACGCGCCATTGTCTTTTCGGATGAAAATTTTTTTTTAGCGGAACAGTTTTTTCCTTAAATATTTTATTTATTCCAAAGGCTATCGCGCAAACCACCGTGTGGTAGATCCATTACTTAAGCGACTATAATTGATAAGACCGTGGTTAGTGCAGTGGGTATAATTCTAGGAATAACGCAAAAAGGTAAGGAACTGAAAAGTAATCTTAGGTAGTTACAACAAGTCATTTATTTTGATAGTCGTAGGGTTAGTCTTAGACTAGAGTTAATTTTAATTAGACACAAAAATTCAATAAAACTAGGTAGGCAAGTACTTAAATCTACTTGTAGCGTCTTTGTACTTAAAATTTACTAATTACTTCGTTAAATCTACATAAAAGGTTGTATTCTTAAAATTAGAGGTTCATTGGCTTAGTTGTACGAAAAAGTTGTTTCTTAAAGTTAGAAAAATTCACTTGGCTGACAGGGTGGAAGAATTATCATGAGAGTCAGAGGCACTTCCCTTTATTGATGGCGGTCCAGGGTCCAGTGGCTGCTTTGTATGCAGAATCCTCGCGTTCGCACTAGGTATCCAAGTACCTCCGCGGTACAAACGCGGCGATAATCAGAGGCCTGGGCGATCTCCGGGGTTTGATCTCCGAAGGGCGAAGATCAGTAACTTCCTTCTGGGATGGAAGCGTGACACTCACTCGTGGTACAGAGCCTGGGCGACTTTGCCGTAGATCTCCGAAGGGCGGAGATCTGACTTCCTTCTTAGATGGAAGCGTAAAACTCACTCGCCGTCAGAGTACCTGGGCGGCCTCTCCGAGGAGCGAGAATAGGAACCATCCTGGCCGGAAGTTTCAAGCCAACTGTCCTTCCTGCGCGGAAGACTGAACCCGACTGTGCTCTTGTCAGAGAGCCCTGTCGCCTGTCTCTACCTGTAGGGATCTTTTTATTTCCCGTATTGTTTTGCAGGCCGCTTTGCAGAGCGGCTCATTTCCTTTGAGGTTTTTATTGCTGTTCCATAAAATCTCAAAGGAATTGCCGACTTTCTAAAATAGTAATTAAGGTTGGTTTATTTTACGATGTAGTACTTCACAATTTTTTTTTACTAACAATAGGCTCGGCTAGCCTTTGTGCTAATTTATTTTATGGCCGGTCTAGTCTGGGAATTATTATTACCTGAAATGCACATTTTAGAAACTAAGTATGCTGTGAATTTGGTCATTTCTTATAGGCATTACAAAAGGATATATCATAGTCAACATCAAAATATTTGAATGTCGTTTTTCGGC
The DNA here is from genome assembly GCA_022606495.2 of Halesus radiatus. Classification (NCBI taxonomy): domain Eukaryota; kingdom Metazoa; phylum Arthropoda; class Insecta; order Trichoptera; family Limnephilidae; genus Halesus; species Halesus radiatus. Next base: position 19,012 of record JAHDVE020002336.1, on the reverse strand, counting down.
TGTGTGTATAGTATGTTGACTGACACAATTTTTTTTAAATATTCTTCTGAACTCCATATCTACTCAATGGTCGCTAGAACTGTCAATAATACTTTGTCTATGATGTTAAATGTTAAAAATATTTTGTCAGGAGCGTTTTCAAACTAAGACGAAATACAAATGCGTTTGACGTTTGATTCGTCTAAATTTTGTAATAATGGTCTCCAAAGAAAGTCCTGATATGTTTGATCATAATTATCACGAAGGTAGACAGATAGAATGGGCACCATTAACATTAACCCTGGTGGAATATCCAAAAGGTTAGGAATATTTCTTGACACGTCTGAATATTTTTCGCAAAACATATCGATATGTACCGTTTTCGATTAAACAATTATGAATACAAGGGCTTTTTCCTTCCTCTCTTTTATATTGATAGGGAAATAGATTAGCAATTTTTTTAATTTATTAGCTTAAAACTCACTTGAGATTATTTAGATTTTATGTTATTAAAAAAAAAATATGGATGGATATTATATACCGACAATGTTAATCATATTTGAGAGTAATCATGCTCATCTCACATTTCAGGAGACCTCATAGGAAAGATGTTCGCTATCTTAAGTCTTACACCTTTTGGCATTGGCGCTGGGTTCATAGCTCTAATATTATTTAGGAGAGATTTACATACAGTAAGTATATTAATATTTTTCTCATGATTTATTTCTGTATATTGTCTGTAAATACATGCATTAATATCGAACCTCCTCTGTTGGCTGGTATATGATCCCGACGAAGTGTTTAACTCTGCTACGAGTGCATCCTTAAATTGACACTAATTTCATTTGGCTTCACCATTTACTACAACTGTTGAAATCTGTTTTATTTTCAGATGACATTCTTTATTGACACCAAACTTAAAACTCCACTCCGAGTATTCTATTCAGACATCCATTTTATTTTCAGATCACATTCTTCATTGGCACCTTGGTGAACGAGGCGGTGAACATGGTGCTGAAGCACACCATCCGGGAAGCCCGACCCACGGCGCGCTCCGGCATCTACAGCGAGTACGGGATGCCGTCCTCCCACGCTCAGTTCATGTGGTTCTTCACCACATACATACTTTACTTCATATTTATAAGGTAAAGTTGACTAAAAGGCATATAGCACCCAATAGTAGGGACCACTTACGAATTGGCGAACCTGTGCAGGTGCTGGTCTCATGCCATATTTGAGATTTCCGCACCTGTGCAGGACTCGGTCTTTAGTGGTTAATCCGGCACTATATAAGACCTGAGGACGTCGGATTATTGGAATGTATAGAAATGTGCAATTATTTCTGCTTTTATTTAAGATAAAATATGTATTTCCTACATATTAATTTATATAATAAACAAAGTTTTACCAAAATATTCTCATTGAACAATTGTTTTCTCACCTTTGTTTAAAAATTCTGACCCCAAAAACCTAACCTAACGCAATCACTTTGGTAAATGCTAAATGCTAAAATTTACTGGTACATAAAACCCAAGTTTTCAGGTTTTAACAGTGTTATAATTATGGTAAATATGTCCGGAATTCTTACATCCGACAGGCGTTTCACATCTAGTGAGGTGAGCAATACATCAGCACCAATAACAAATGTTTATACTTTTATATATATATGTAATTAAATAAAGATAAAAATTGCACCAACCCCCCAACATTTCAAAATAAATAATAAAAAAGTTTTATTATTATTATTATACGATTTTATACATTTTTGGTCTCTCCACTTATCAAAAAATGGGGTTTGCAGATTCATCAATATATATAATTATTAGTTAATGAGCAGGCACCATTCTGCTGATGCGCTCATATCTAATTTTGCAATAAGTCAATCCTGCTCTCCAAATGAGAATCCAATGGAGCTTTAAATTGATTTATATTTGTAGCAAGCATCGGTGACATGTTGTGGAAGTTTGTTCCGTACTTCCACTACTCTATTTGCAAGGAAGTGTTTCCTAGGATTGAATGCAAAAGGTGTTTTGTTAAAAAAAATTGTGTTCACGGAGATTTAAATTGTGCTGGTGGTGAAGATTTCTTGAATACCAGGGCAACTATAATGTCCAGATAAAATTTTGAAAATCTCAATCAAGTCACCCCTTTCTCTTATTCCTTTTACTGTTGGTAACTTCAATTCCTTAAATCTATCTTCATAGTGCAGGTCTTTCAAAGCCCTCGGTATTTTTGTGAATCGTCTCTGTACCCTCTCTATTAGATGTATATCCTTTGCAAAATATGGACTGCATATTTGGCAAGGATATACCAGGAGAGGTCGCACATGTTTTTAACATCATGTCCTGTGTTAGATCAAGGATTAAGGGCGAGAGGGACGTCGGAGCGGAATTATTTATTATTTCGAAATATTGATAGTATTATTACACAATACGATAAACATAATGTTTTTAAATAGAAAAATATTTTATAAATTTATATAGGCTTTGCATTTATCAAAGTCTAATCAGAAATATTACTTTTTCTGACTGTCCTATTGTATGTTTTACAAAATATTTAAAATATGAATATGATTTTTAAAGCGGAGAAAAATATTTTTCATCCTTTCTCGTTACGTTTTTGTAAATAAACTTAACCAAAGATTTATAATCCGCATTAAAAAAAACAATAAAGTTACGTAGTGTTTATGAAAAAATTAAACTACACACTGCTCTTTTTTTATATTTATCTTATCGGCATGTTAAAGAAAAACCTTCACAGCATTTTTTAAGGATATTCAACTTTTTAAATGTTTTTGTAAAACATTCGTAGAACGGTCAGAAATGTGTAATGCTAAGCCCATGCAAATTAAAAAAAAACGTAATAAATAATTTTCTCTTTAAAAACACCATGTCTATCGTATTGTACAATAATACTATCATTATTTTGAATTTATAAATAATAACTCTCCAACGTCCCTCTCCTCGTTAAGTATGTTATGGATTTTGCTCTTTTGACGATCCCAGCGATATGCGCTTCCCATTTCAAGTCTTGACACGGTAGGTTTAACTCCTAGGTTTGTTGTAGCGTCACTGCTTTTAGAGGTGTTCCATTAAGTTTGTATGCAAGCTTAGGGTTAGATTTTCCAATATGTAGGATAGTGCATTTTTCAACATAGAGCTTTAGATGCCAATCCTTTGTCCATTGATATACTTCATTGAAGTCGTTTTGTAGTCGGTCATGATTTATATATGAAGTGGTGAAGAATTTTGTATCATCTGCCCAACAGCTGGAGTTTGATTTTATTATGTTATGCAGATCTGTGATGTACAAAATTAACAGAACTGATTCTTGAGGAATGCGGCTGGTCACATTTCGCTCAGTTGACAGTTGGTTACCAATTCGAACTTGTAATTTTCTCTCAGTAAGGAAGGATTTGATCTATTTGAGAAGTATGTATCTATATGCAGGCTTAGTTCTAGTGAGGTTAAAAATTAAATTGTAAATAATAAATGTAACATGTAAAGAAACAATAAATAAATATAATTATATTGGTAAAATTTTTGTTTCTAAAGAAGATAATTTATAATTCTAGGCTGCAACACATAAACGGCAAGTCCGTGATGTCACGCGTATGGGTGGTGAGCGCGGTGTCTGCCGCCGTGGGGGGCGCCATGGCAGTGTCGGCGGCACGCATCTACCTACTCTATCACAGTCCCCGCCAGGTGGCTGTGGGGGCGGCCGTGGGTGTCACGGTCGCTTCGCTGTGGTTCGCCTTCACACACCTGGTGCTCACGCCACTCTTTCCGCACGTTGTCAGCTGGTGAGTCAAAGCCTTATGATGCACACACCATCATCCCGGGGTTGGGTTTGGCCTCCTCCACTAATGCTCTCTTCTGACTGCGGCCATTTGCCTCCAGTCCTCTGTCCTTCCCGTCCTGGCCAAGTATTACATCAGTTAATGCAATCTAATGTGCTGTAGGAAAGTTTCTGTGCTTTCTTTTTATTATGTGAATACCTATCACACAAGAGTCCCAACTGTCTCAACCACCTGGAGCCAGTGGAAATATGGTGAAGGTATTTCAAGCAACGTTTAAATTCTGAATGGTGGTCCTTCACTAGAGTGGAAGATACTGAGAGTATCTTCCATTCTATAAAGAAGTATAAAGTGCTTATATCAAATTAATTTTATTTCATTATTTGTGAACTTTTTATATACAGGGCCGGTCCTGTGCAGGCGCCATCTTTCCAAAGCGCCAAGGCGATAATAATATCTAACAACACAACGCCCTTGAGGTGATTTTACACAAAAATGGTATTATACAAATCATCCAAATATTATTATTTACAGTGATTTCTGACGTACATAGACATTTGTTAATGCGCCCAGCGCCTATAAATTAGTTTTAAAAAGCCCGTAAAACTCAATAGCAGACTTTATATATACGTTCTTGAACAAGCATTCTGCACGCTGCTCCAGACCCTGCGCAGAAAAGTCCCACAATGGACTGCACTGCAAACCCTTACTTTACTCTAGCAGACTTTACTTTTCTATACGCTTCCCGGAGCGCCGCTCGAGGACCCTGCTCCGAAGCCTAATAGGCGCTAAGCAAGGTGAAAACAAAACTCGTATGAATTGTTCCAAATGTTTACAAGTATGTATCTAAGTACCCATCTTTTGTCCGAACGAAAGAGTGAGACCGTGCTATATGAATTATTAACATTGCTATCTCATTCTTCCAGCGGTTTTGGCCAGCCACTTTCTTTGTGTGAACACACGCGAACGTTAAAACGAGACAGATACAATAAACAGCAGTGCAGAATAAGATGGATATAGGCGTGAGAACTGTGATGACTTCTAATGAAAGAGTGAGACGGTGCTATATGTTCATGATGCTATCTTATTCTTCCAGTGGTGTTGACCGGCCGAGAAGACAGCTCGCGTACCAATCCCTCCAGCAGTCAACAAATAGTGGTTTTCGCAGCTTTTGTAGTTTTGTAGGATTGCAAATTATGCAATATGCACCGTGGGATCATTGTAAACAATTTTTCTTATTTATGTTTAGGTTTTGATAAGGAACAGGGAGAGACAAAATATGCCAGGTGCCGTTTGGCTCAGGATCGTCCTTGTTTACATAAATATTAAATTACATAGTAAGTGGGCTTATTGTCGGGTGGCAATTTCTTCCAACCAACCTATTATCAGCACTGTTAAGAACAGAGTTGTCACGTATTTTACTTCATGTTGAGAATCACAACCAATTTTAAAGACTTTTGTTTTCTTGAAAACAACTTCAAGATTGGATTGTCTTTGAAATGCTTAATTTGAAGAGGAGCTCTTTCTTAATCTTGGTTTGAGATAGCACCACAAGGACAAATCCTATTTAAAAGACTGATGGAGTGATTTGCTGATAAACCACATAAGTTAAGTTCTTAGGCCCCAGTATAAAATAGGCCCCATCTTATGGAGTATGCAACATCCAAACAAGGACTATTAACCTCCTTTCTTTAACCGTAGCTTGCTGGCCAAAGTGTAAGTAAACCCTAGGTAACGAGGCAGATTTTTAACTGAGTGTATTGTGTTTGTTGTTCAGGCGGATATCAGAGCTTTTGTTGCTCCGAGACACCACCCTCATCCCCAATGTGCTCTGGTTCGAGTACACGTCCAGTCGTCAGGAGGCGCGCGCCCGCTCCCGCAAACTGGTTCCGCTGAAGGCGCAATGACGCGGGGGCGGAGGGGGCGGGCGCTGGCCCCGCGCGCCCAAGTGATGGCGGCTGGCGCGCCCCGCCCCGCGCGCCCTGGCCTGGGTCACCCTTGCCCTGCCCCTGCTACTCTTCATCCTCTACCAGAGATCCTGAACCCTCACACAAACCTTAACACTCTGAAAGGACAATCCCTAGAAGTGTGATCTAAACTGATTTAAAAGAAAACCGATATCGCAAGTCACCGAGGCTGATGAAATTGATTATGTGTTCAAGAAAAAATTTGTGAAAAATGTTTGATCAATTTTATCAGAAGGAAAAATTGAGCTTACTTCGGGCACACGGCCACACCCAAAACACACTTCTATCGGTTTATCTCTTCAGTGCCTTAACATTACCGGCATCCGTGCTCCCATGGCAACTAAACTAAATCAAGTGACATTATACTAAACAATGGACTCGGTGAAATAATGCTTTGTACTCATAATTGATTGTGTGAAATCTTGCTTAACTAAGTCCAGCCTGCTGCTGTGGCAACTAACTCAACTATGCGACATAGTCATGTCAAATTTAATGTAATTAATACAGTGAAACATGTGCTATTTGAATTATAAATTTGATATTTCTGTTTTCTCGCAGATAATCTTAAGGTATCCGCTCAAATCCGGTCAACTAGCGATAATAATGATGGGGTCCTCTGCCACTGAGAGCTTCGTTGTAACTTCTCTTTCTGATACATGTATTGTTTATAGAAAAAGGGGAGAGGTTACAACGGAGCCATCGGTGCTAAGCCTTTTTACCAGGGGTCCATAAAGGCCGTGAAGCTGTGCATGTTCCAAAAAAAGAAGAAAATGCATTCCAATGAATTGATGGACAAAGGGTCATTTTCTAGAATATATTTTCATTTTTCTATTCTCGGGGCATTCACAGCTTTAAGGTCCATTTACACATATCCGTAACGGTACCGTGAAAAAGCGGAAGCGATATGGAGTGATATTGCCTCCCCTAACAAGTATCTTACTTTATTCAGTTTCTCCAGAAGAATATTAAAACAGCTTTCTGACATTCAAAATATTAAAAAAAATTCCTTTCACTGTTAATTAATTCTTTGTGCAGTATCAAATTCTCCTTCTGTTTCTCTTTTCTGGTTCATGCACACATTTTTGTATTTTCCTTGACGCAGCTCCTCATCTTCATCTGAATCTATTACCGACATTGCCAGTTCCATATTATTAAATAGAGCCATAGCAATTAATACGATTAGGCAATCGCGAAAATAGCACCACTGTACACGTATACGTTGCCCGATGGCTTGGTGAAAGTACTGATGGAATCACTGACATGTGTGAATAGGAGGCACTGTGGCATCACTGAAGGACTGACACAGAACTCTACTGTCACTGTGCCGTTACGGATATGTGTAAATGGACCTTTACAGTTTCTATGGGTTGCACGCCCATTGACTTTACAAACAAAGTAACAATAATATTATAACACTATATTCTCTGCAATATGAATGTGAGAATTCATTAACATTGTTTTGGTCATGTTGAAAGGGCTGGTCTCTCTTATAAAATACATTCATATTTTATCTCCACCAAAGAATAAAGGTAAGGACAGACTGGGCCCACGTATGCAACGTATGCGATCCTACGTTCCCAGGCCTACGTGCACACTTGTCCTACGTACGCAACGCAAAGATAGGTAAGGACACGCCTTCCAACGCGTGTGATTGGTGTTTCTAGGTGACGCATCACTCGTTTCTTTTTAAGGTTATGTGTTTCCCTTGTTACTTATTAGAAAACGCACGCATATCTACTGTTCAGCTTTGTAATTATCATGTCTTGTAATTCTGAAAGTGATATACATTTTATCAACAAAACTAGCAATAAACGCACCAGCAAATCTCAAATGAACCGCAATACAATCAATAAACGCCAAAAACATAACCATAGACATCAACTCAAATCGTCGGTCCCATCCCCTCCACCTTCCACACGTCCCACGCCGATCTGGACAGCGCAGGTCGGCGTTGCGTGGGGCGCGTGGGATTGCGTTGCGTGTGACAAGTGTGATTCTATAGCAACTATTTTCATATCATGTCTATGAACTGTCAGTTGTCCAGATATCTTAATGCGTTGCGTACGTGGGCCCAGTCTGTCCTTACCTTTATACATCATCAACAAGCTTTACAAGATATGCCGATGATATTATCATAAAAAAATGTTACATAATACACAGATATGTTAATCATTTTCTAACACGCATAATACTCAAATCTATAAATGAAGATATCTAGAGAATATAAACCTGTAAAGAATAAAAATAGGTTTGGAATAAACAATTTACTTATGAGGCAGCAGAATAATGATAAAATTGTAGTACGTAATTATTGTGGTAATAAATAATTTTTAAAAATTGTTATAAAAAAAATAAGTCGGGAAACCAACAATTGGAATCGCACAAAATCTAGACCTGATCTACCAATTTCTAAATTAGCTAGAATTAGTGATTAATGTTATTGTAATTGAGTACTTTGTAATCCACAATTTATAAGGCAGATTTTTTAATATCACTAAATTCTATACATAATACTGGCAGCCGTTTCCGGAACCTACTACTGAAACCAGCAGCTGCACAATGGTATGATCCATTTCCAGTCTCATTGAAAGTCTACCCTTTGGTCTGTACTAAAAAATTTTCAAAGTCCTGTTTATATAATGATTATTTTGGACACTACGATTTTGTCAATCCTGATTTTATATGGAATCTGATAACAATTTACTTAGGCTGCATAGATTCTGAAATAGTGATTGAAATCAAATTGGAAGCACTTAACAATATCATCTAAATGGGCCAAACACAAAAATCTTATTTATTGAGACAGAAATATGTTATTATGAAATAGGAAAGGCAGCCCTGGTTTCGATAGCTCCACACTGTTCCACCGTGTGATCCCTACTGTCATCATGTGCGAGTATTGATTGCAGCTAAAGTACCTACTACTGTTGTTGCTAATTTATTTGACTATTTATACACCGCCGCTATGTTTTTGGGTGCTATATATTTTCAAATGTGATATTATTATGGCACATTCATTACAAATTCATTGCAAAGTGCATTTAGTATAGAACAAAAAAAAAACAGAAATAAAAACTTGACGTGATACTATATACATTTAATTTATCGTCATTGAGTTGTTAAACCGGTGTGACAATTTTTCAAAAATGTGTTCTTAAAATTTAAATTGACAGATTTTATTTAGAGATCCATCTGGGGAAATGAATCTCCCGTTTTTTTTCTCAGAATTTTTTTTTTTTAAATTTTCTCTCATTGCAGGTTTAACAGCCCAGTGTTGTTATTTTGGGTTAAAACATCTTTTTGTAATGATCGTTAGGAAATAGATATTTTTCTAATTAATTGATAATGTTGTTAAATTGAATTTATTGTGCGCAAATCTTTATAGCAGTCGTTGGGAAGCCCTTCCTAACCTAGCTCTAAGACTTTAAAAAACATATATTTAACTTAGGAAAATGAATTAAAAGTAATGATCTATGTTAAGATTCAGGATATTCTAATTGTTAAAAATGTTAATAAAAAAAGAAAACTATATTTTCTGACACAAAAGTAAATAATAATAATTTAAAAAAATATGTATCACTACGCTCCTTGAAAGTATAAATTACAGCTTACTGAATCCTTAATTCAATGCTGCTTCTAATTTAATATATAAAATACAGTTTTATCTAAAGTTATAGTTTGTACTTAGATGCAGACTTCAATAAATTATATCCCAGAGGTAATATGTATGTCCATGATATTCAGTGCGTATTATTTAATATGATTTTTTTTTTTACTTATTACTTGACTTAATGCAGTCATTTTTTAGATTTTGTCTTGATTTTGTCAGTCAATAATGTTAATAATGAATGTGAATTTATTGTCTTACATAAAATATTGATATTTAACTATGCATATTTTAATGATTGTCTATATAATTTGTACTGTACTATTTTAATAATAACCATGTTATTAATTGTGCTAAATGTTTAGTTCCTTCTGGTTATTCTTGAATACTTAAGTACTCAATAGTGGATATTACATGTACGCTTCGGACTCAAGATCTCACCACACTTCGTTCCAATACGTCTGCCGAAACATATGTGTAAAGGCAGCAGCCTGCAGTCTGAACGCTTAGATCTGTCAGTCCGACATGCAGGTTTTTCTCAGCGATCGGCATGCTATGCCTTTACACGTACGCATTTGATAACACGCCGCGCATTTTATTTTTTTTGTTTATGTCTTTTCACCAACTGATTATGGAAAATCAAAAGCAAAGAATAGAAACTAAAAAATCAGCATTAGTTAATTTTTGAACGAAACATTGAAGCAAGCTATCTAAATTTTCACTGTTTGTTAGTAATTTATAATCTTTTGGGTAATTATGACATGACGTTATTATTATTGGTAAATGGCCACCTTATGATATTTATGGTCAAAACTGTAGCAAATCTTTTAAACTGTACGACGTATCACTCATCAGGCCACATTTCGCTCCGATCTCTGAGAAATCCCTTTACACGTATACTTGTGCGCGGAGATCAGTTGATCAACAGATCGGAGCACCCGTGGAAGTTTGGTGACTTTTTTACCCAAATTAACGCAACGTTTCGGCCGGTAGGCGTAACAGCGGGCCACTTTGGAGCAAAGATCAAAAAAATGGGTGAAGAACCAAAAACATATTCTGATTGGTAAAATAGTTGAATTCGAGCACTGGCGGAATTTTTAACTTATTTCTGATGGTTAAATGTTTGGCTATCAGAGATTGCATGTTTAGTTTTGTGTATGTATACTAAAATGCAATATTTCTTCTAAGTCACAGGGGTAATATATTATAAATGATGGTACATATATGTAAACGATAAGACAGAGCAGCTAGATTGCAGCAGCGTGTGTTATCTATAGATGTATAGAAGCATAATGTTTAACTTTTCAAATAATAGTTAAATTTAACAAGCTAGACTATTTTGGCAAATTAGTGTAGATTTGATATTGAAACTTGTTACATATACATTATAAAATTTATGTCAGTTATGTGTTTCCTAAAACAGTTTGAATGTATGTAATACATATACAAAGACTGCTTGCTGGGCATAATATGTGGATTGGAAAAAATAGAATATTTAAAAATAATGTAATTTAGATTAGTAAATGTATGTTTTAGGAATTATGGGTCGCAGAAGCGAGTAATGGTTTCTTTGTTTTCCACAGGGTTGATGTGCTGTGGTTTATTCAAATGGCTGCTATAATAGATAAGACAAAAAGTACCGCAAAGCATCTTTGATAGTCTAGTGTAATTTTATGAAATTAAAGTGCCGATTCAAATTTCCCCTTGTGCTTCGATTTAAATAAATTAATACATATGAATCACCACTAAATATTCATTTTATACTCAAATAATGTTCAATAATAATGTAAAACATATTCACCATTATCAATTCAATGCATACGTAATAACTTATTTTCATATTATGTAATATGCTCACTTAAATTATTAATTTTTAATAATAAACTTGGAACGTTTATATGAACATTTTGAATGCACAGCATTAGATGATATTATCAAATAAATTAAAACAATAATTATTAAATAATGTTAATTTGCAAATAATATCCCACGAAAGATGTGTGGAGAAGCTGGGACACAAACCCGAAATCTTTTGACTTCATGATTCTCTTTGGTGTTATGTAGTAAATATAAATTAAATGTGATTTAAATATTAATTTTAATATTTACAAATGATTTATCAACAGTTTTGATGTTCATAGATCAATTTATTTGTAGGTATGATGTGTTGTGTTTCCCTATAAAGTTTATAAACTAATCTGGTGTATTTTAAACGGTTAATGTGGGATGATAATCAACACAGAGATATTTGTAGGTAAACAGTCTATTTCCTGGAAAACTAAATATTAATTCTATTTAAAAAACGTGTTTATCGTCTGTAAGTATGAATTGTGTAATTTATGCTAGAAAGAAAAAGGACCCCCTCCGGTATAATATGTGTCCTTAAATACATTTTTGTAATAAAAGTACAGTAGAGTAGCCTTCTAAAGTTAAACCCCGACGTGGACGAGAAACTGCTATAGAGCGTACTAAGAAAAGAAAAATAAATACGGAATATTTAACATATGTTTTATGTAAATGTATTCGCGTACAAATGGACTGCTCTAAATTCCCTAGAATTATACTAACTCAAGTTAGTGAAATAATCAATATTTGACTTGTCACATCAAATAAATATATTAACAATGCTTCTATAATATATTTTAAATATGTATTCGGTTTAGCATATAAAATTTTCTGAAGTTGACTAACTTGAGTTAGCGTAGCTCAATTCGTAGCAGTTGAATGTTCCCAAATGCCACCATATGTTTGTCTCATGGCCAACATATATAAGGTAATTCACACATCGGTTGCTTACTGCTGTATGTATGCAAGTGTAGGTGCCGCAACAATTGCCAGACTAGCACTATAATCAGCCATTCTGTAATCGACATTTGCAGCCGACGGTAATAGTGCTAATGTGCTAACGTCAAAAGCAGATAAAAACATACCGTAAGCAAATAAGTAAAGTACAAGGATATAAGTTTGGGTCAACTAAACTGGTGTGCCAGATGACTAGAGTTTTGTGACCTAAGCCTGCAATAATAACAGTTTGTAATTTGTATACTTAGTATGTATGTATGTACCTGGAAATTTCTCCAACGGATATTTTTGTTATGCTTTTTTTTATATTGGCACTTAAATTGGAACTTTGCTAGCAAATAAATTCTTCCTAATAAAAAATATTTTCTTTATTTCCACGCAGAGAACATATATCGTATGTAATCAAATGCACCCCTTTCAAGCTGAAGTATTGGCATTCTGCTGTTATTACCTTTTCTCCGTTCCCATAAATGAAGTAGTTACAACTACAAACTGTTACATACATTATTTATGGGAAAGAGGTTATGCTTAGAACAAAGCTCTCAGCGGCAGGACCATTATTACATTATTCAATACATATTGGAATCTTCTATGAATAGTCATCGTCAGTATCCTGTATGGGGGCGGGGGTGGGGACGGCACTGAAGGGGGTGGCCGCCATTCCCTGCAGCTGCATCCACTGCTGCTGGTCTGCAATGGCTTGCTCCTCTCGCGCCTGAAATATATCAAACGTTTAACTCTTCGTCGTTGCCACATTTCTGCCATAAACCTTTTCACCACGTTCCTGATGTATATAAGATATCGGATGTGCTTGGCACTCTTTGTGACATTCGCACATTTTATTTGAAAATGAACACATGTACTTATGTGTAGGGCTCAGGGCACAGTTTATTCGCGCATAATACTTTATGTTGAGAATTTTTATATTATTATTTTGCAATGCAAGTAAAACTGCAAGCTTTTTGCACCGTACTGTGTGTTAATGTGTACGTATGGTATTGGTCAGTGGCAAGTTGTTTTTCTTTTCTTTATATTTTTTGACAGCGTTTTCCCACTAAACTAATAGGATTTAAGTTAATTTCCAAGTCCTCAAGGCAAAAAATAAGAAATTGAATAACCTTAGCAAATAGTTCTTGCTGTTGGCGGAGCAGTTCCTCCTCTGGTATCCCGAGGTTTTCTAATCGCGTGCTCTGTCGCCTTCTCTTGGCGGCCACCGCCTTGCAGTCTCGAACCACAGCCTCCGCCTCCACTGTGTAGTCGCTGAAACCTAGCCTGTCCAATGCTACAATAAATAGTTCACATTATTTCTATATGAAAAATCATAACTGATTTATTTTATCAATGACGTCAAAAAAATTAAAACTCATTTCAAAGTAATGAAAATAAGAAGAAAATATTTTAATCGTCGGAAATGAAAAATAATGCATTGAAGTTCCTATTTTGTAAAAATCAATATGTTTTCAGTTGGCATCATGTTGAATTTTAGTGCAATTTATCGAAATTTGGCCATGAAAGTACCTGTTAGGCCAGTTATTTGTTGTTTTTAAATACATCAAATAGGCACTAAGGTGAAAAAAACCTATTTAAGAATAGTAAGATTTTGCCAAACATTCAGTCAAACGAGATTATTGTAAGTTTAATTTTAAGTTCTATTACTTGTACTTTCTAATAATCCAATAATTTGTATGAAACATAAATATCTGAACATTTTAAGAAATTATAATATTTACCAGCAAGAATATGCTCAGCATTAATAGTCTTTTTGTTATTTTGGTTGCAAACGTCATTAGCTTCCGAGCTTAGTAAATGGATAAATTCAGTGCAACAGTTTAATATCAATTCTCTGGATTCATTGGCTACTCTAATGGAGGGAACTATCTCTTTTATCATTTTATTAATACTCGCTCTTGGTAAGGTTAATTCATCCTCTTCTGTCGCTGGAGGTGGACACAGTTCACGCTCAGGACTGCCCATTTTACTTAACTAGCTTGACAGAATTAAGTGTCTACGCTAAATTGCTCGCAATTTTAAGATTTTAATGTTTTGACAGCAATGACAGCACAAAAGCTGAACGCAAATCAGTTTCCAAACAGTATATTCTCTATGGTAAGTAATACCATACATTAAATCCGAGATTTCCCAATAAACTAATAAATATTATCTGAAAACTCGGTTGAAAAATAGCTGGGCCGGTGAATAAAAAAATCCACGCACAGAGCTTTCTCATAGCAGAGAGTGAAGGTTATACTCACCAGAAATAAGAAAGGCGTGAATAAAACATTAATTTTATTAACAGATCATATCAAAACGCATTTGAAAAATGATTCTAAAGCAATTTTAAATCGAAAAAGAAAAATGATTACTGAAGGAACTTGAAATATCCTTTTGTAATACCTAAAATAAATTACCAAATTCACAAGAAATACTTTTCTAAAATATGCATTGTAAATAATAAAAATTCCCAGACTAGACCGGCCATAAAATAATTTAGCACAAAGGCTAGCCGAACCTATTGTTAGAAAAATTGTAAACTACCACATCGTAAAATAAAATAATCTTAATTGCTTTATTGGAAAGTCGGCAATTCCTTTGAGATTTTATGGGACGGCAACAAACACCTCAAAGGAATTGAGCCGCCCGATGGAACGGCCCGCTGAACAATGCGGGTGATAAAAGAATACCTACAGCGAGACAACGAACAGAAGACTCTAGGACACAGTCGGGAGCAGTCTTCCACCGAGGAAGCACGAGTCGGTTGCAGTAGTCCGCCCAGGACACACAGCCATGTGAAACCTTCCGCCCAGGAAGGTTTCTATTCTCGCTCCTTGGAGAGGCCGCCCAGGTCCTCTGAAGGAAGTAACTGATCTTCGCCCTTCGGAGACCGCCCAGGCCTCTGATTATCGCGCGTTGTACCTACTCCCGATCCGGAGGTACATCAATACCTAGTGCGAATGCGAGGACTCTGCATACAAAGCAGCCACTGGACCCTGGACAGTCATCACAAAAAGGGAAGTGCCTCTGACTCTAATGATAATTCCTCCACCCTGTCAGCCAAGTGAATCTCTAACTTTAAGAAACAACTTTTTCCTACAAATACGCGAGTGAACCTCTAATTTAAAGTACAAAGACTTTAACCGTAGATTTAAGTAATTAATTAATTAATCCTAGTTATGTCTAATTAGGATTAATTCTAGTTTTAAGACTAACCCCACGACTATCAAAATAAATTACTTGTAACTATATAAGATCGCTTTTCTGTTCCTCCCTTTTTGCGTTATTCCTAGAATTATACCCACTGCCCCAACCCACCGTCATATCAAACTGGCAGACAGCAATCGGTACCTGGCTGGTAATTCTTAGCCGGGGCTGATTTGTATGCCAATGTACGCAAGGTAGCACATTTACAATGGCACCTGCCCGGTGCCGTCTGAGCGAAAAGCAAACCGTGAGCATCGCCAGCGCCGGGCTCTGTATCCGGCGGGAATACGTGTTGCTTTAAAAAACCAACTGTCACGTAATGACAAAATTGCAATTAGTTTGATAACAATTGCTTATAAATATGTAATTTTATTTCAAATGAAAAAGTGGCGTTATTATTATTTTTAATGATAAATAATGAATTTAAAAAAAAAAAAGTAATTTAAAAAATATATGTATACATATAATTATAACAATCGCACAAACTAATAAATATTCCGTTCAAATATGAACAAATAACTTTATCGAAGCAAAGATAATTTAAAGTGGTTTTCTTTGAAGATTACATTATTTTATTTGTAGTTTCATCGGGAGAGATCGATATTTTCATGCAGGTAGTTTTTTTCTTTGATTCTATTTGAAATAACATTCAATATTCTATCCCATGTATTCAAACTTGGGCGCGAACGCACAACCGACTCGTGCGCTACGCAGTAGCCCCGTAAGGAGGAGTGATATCTATTTTATCTATGGCGGAAACTGCCCTGCAGCCGGTGCAGTGTGCTAGTGTTGGGTAACTAGACAGAATTTCAATACCATAACCAACTGGTTATTAGGAACTAAATAACTGGTTATATAACGGTTATTTGGTTATTTTGGTTATTTGGTTATTTCGGTTGTTCGGCTATATATAGTATTGGCGAGTGGGGACACGAGAAAAGCACCGATCGGGGGCGGTAACAACCAGAAATAACAATTAGCGGGGGTACAAAATAAAATAAAATCGTTCGATTGATTTGTATTTTTATTTTCCAATTTTATAAATTTCTACATAGAATCTATATCATACATCTTGTAGAAATAGATGAGTTATCGTTTAATGCATTTAAGTAGTAGCAGACCATTTTTTAAATGGTTTAAATTAACAAAAATATCAAATACATCTATTGTACAATGGAAACATTTGAATTTTTTTATTAGAGAGTGGGGTTAATAAGATAAAAATTCAGATTGTATGTCATGACGTTTCAAACAATAAGAATTAGGAATATTATAAATTATTTTTATCACTCCTTTCAATGCTAACTATTTATTTCCTTCTCGCATTTAAAAATATCACAATTCCTTGAAAATAATAATAACAGACAAGGAAATTAGCTTTTAATGAGATACCCCAATATTTAGATTTGTGTTTAAACAAATACTTGCGCGTGTTTACATTGCCGCTTCATACTGGCCACTGGGCTAATGGATAGGGCTAGGTGGATAGTATTCAGTTGGTTATTTCAGTTATTTGGTTATGGTTTTGTCAGTGGGTATAACTGGGTATTGGGTAGTTGTCACCTTACAAAGAGGATACGAATACGAACAAAATAGCTCTGTCTCGTTTCGCTTTACTAAAGAAAAAGACAGATATACATGCAGCATGGAGCCCATATAGCGCTGTCCCCTTTTGCCGAATAAATATAACTAAATAACTGAAATAACTGAAATAACTGAAATAACCAAATAACCGAATAAATATAACTAAATAACTGAAATAACTGAAATAACCAAATAACCGAATAACCGAACCGTAGCTAGGCGTAGTTGCGGTTAGTACAGTGGGTATTGGGAACAATGTGAACCCGAGGCGAGTACCGAGCAGAGAATCTGAATAGAGTAATAATATTGTTACTCTAAGGGAGCAAAGTGTAGGAATAACCCTTTGTGTACAAAATAAATAAATAATGTTTGCATGATTTTTTTGGTTATAATTTTATATCTGCTACATAGCAGCAATCCTTGTAGAATTATGTAAACGCTACAATTTTAATTAATTAGATAAAAGATTAAGTTTCACGTAGAACTTTTATAATTAAAAAAAGTTTTACATAATTTACACAGCACTTTTATTCCGGCATTATATTTTTCGAAATGGGTCCAAATACTTCCTGCCATATTTAAAAAGTCACGATTTTCACAAATAAACAACACTCATTTAACTTACTATTCTAAACAACTCAATAAACTATGATAAATATTATTTTGTTCTTTAAAAAAATTTCCACAAACTTACAAAAAAAATCTATCGAAAGAAATAAATAAAGTTACGAGCGCTGGAGGATTAACTGTTCGCTGTGAATGTGTGAATGCTAGTTACTATTGGCGTACTGACCTTACTGACTGGCTACAGTTGTCTAGTTATCTAGTTATCTAAGTTTTCAGTTATCAGATGGTTATTGGTTATTTGGTTATGGTTTTGTCAATGGGTATTGGGTATTCCTGGGTATTCTGGGTATTCTGGGTATCAGGTAGTTCTCACCTCACAGAAAGGAATAGCGCTAAACGAACTATATAGCTCTGTCTCGTTTTGCCTCAGAAAAGAAAAAGACAGGTATACATGCAGCATGGAGCCCGTATAGCGGTGTCCCCTTTTGTCAAATATGCATATCAAAAATTACCAAATTAACCAAATACCCAAATAACCGAGCGGCCCCTAGCGTAATTGCGGGTATTTCGCAAATAACCGGTATTTAGTTGGTTATTTTTTATAACTGCCAACACTAGTTCAGGCCTACTCTCATCATCACTCGTGTCGAGTCGGTCTAATGACTAGGGCGTGTTGTATTGCATTGCTCCTCTAGAGTCGCAGAAGGTGCAGTGACATTCCGTTGAAAAGGTTTTCCGCCTGGCTTGCCGGGCCTGCAACACGGGTACAGCTTCATTTGATCACGTAGAGATGGCGCCACATCCGTTTGCAGCTCCCGTACAAATGGGGCCAAGTTGCAAATATATACCGAAATTTTCTCCGTCTCATCACTCGAATCGAGTCGGTCTAATGACTAGGACGTGTTGTATTGCCTTGCTCCTCTAGAGTCGCAGAAGGTGCTGTGACATTCCGTTGCCAAGGTTTTCCGCCTGGCTTGCCGGGCCTGCAACACGGGTACCGCTTCATTTGATCACGTAGAGATGGCGCCACTTCCGTTTGCAGCTCCCATACAGATTTGGCCAAGTTGCAAATATATTCCGAAATTTTCTCCGTCTCATCACTCGAGTCGAGTCGGTCTAATGACTAGGACGTGTTGTATTGCCTTGCTCCTCTAGAGTCGCAGAAGGTGCTGTGACATTCCGTTGCCAAGGTTTTCCGCCTGGCTTGCCGGGCCTGCAACACGGGTACCGCTTCATTTGATCACGTAGAGATGGCGCCACTTCCGTTTGCAGCTCCCATACAGATTTGGCCAAGTTGCAAATATATTCCGAAATTTTCTCCGTCTCATCACTCCAGTCAAGTCGAGTCGGTCAAATGAATAGGACGTGTTGTATTGCCTTGCTACGGGAGAGTCGCTCAAGGAGCTATGACATTCCGTTGGCAAAGTTTTCCGCCTGTCTTGCCGGGCCTGAAACACGGGTACCGCTTCATTTGATCACGTAGAGATGGCGCCACTTCCGTTTGCAGCTCCC
>JAHDVE020002335.1:0-57020 GCA_022606495.2 Halesus radiatus | reverse complement strand
TCAGAAGGGTGCAGGTTCGAATCCTGTCGGCGACATTTATCTTTGCTCGGAAAGGTTTTTTTTCAATTTGGATGAGTGTTTCAGGCTAATAATTATTGTTTATAAAAATAATTTTTAATTCCTTTATTAATAATGACGCCACAAAGTGAATACCAATTTTTGAAGAAATTAATAGAACTAGATGAATTCAACAAATTAACTTGTCCACCAAATTTTCTATACTTGCCACAGAATCATTTTCATTTAAATTCTAGAAATAAATTAGCTCTTAGTTCTTGTGTAAACATTTTTTTTCAAGATCAAATAAATAGTATTGATATTTTCATGCGACTCATATCAATTCAACTAAATAACATTTTATCTCGGACGACTTTTGGCTTCGAATCAAAAAAAAAGAAAATAGAGTTTAATGCGCGAAGAGGCATATACCAAATAAATATCAAATTTTTAGGCAATAATTTTAAGGGGAACGGCTGCGGTGCCTGTTTCATACAAAACTGAATTTTGGATTGGAGGCCAAAATACCCAACCAAACGGAATGGTCTATTTATTTAATTAAAGGTTTAATAAATATCTAGTACGGATGAAAAGTATTTTTTATTTTTTTTATCTTATGAAATGTCGGCTATAAAAGGAATTGATTTTTCGCGTTTTTAGAGGCATCTTTAACAATTATTTAGGGGATGTAAAAAAATGTTTTAACCCATCTGCTTTGAAAATATAATGAAATATAAAATTAATTTTATTTTTAAAACATTAAAATAAGCATTATGGTGGACTTTAAATTAAAAGTAAAAACTACCAATTTACGGTGGAACACAAATGTACCACACAGAATTTAAAATATCGACCCGAAAAAACCTTTTTTTTAATGTTAATTTTTGAAGGCCTCCATGGTCGAGGGGTAAGGCTCTCGACTACGAATCCGAAGGTCGCGGGTTCAAATCCCGGCGTGCGCAAGTAATTTTTATTTAATTAGTTTGTGTTGTTTCACAATTAATTCATTTAAAAATAATGTATACTATATTTGCGCACGTTCCAGAGTGGAAGATACTCTCAGTATCGCCCTGGTGAAATACCACCATTCAGAATTGAAACGTTGCTTGAAATGGCTTTAGCCGTGTTTGGTGACCAGATCTGAATAGCCAGGTATTTCCCCTTATTCCCCGCCTTCCTCTCCCCCTTCTCCTTCCACGCGAATAATTTTTTAAGTTGCCTCTAAAATGATGAAAATTGATTTTTTTTCATGGCACATACTTATTAAAACAAAATAAATAAAATACGAACACTTCTCATCCGTACTAGATATTTACTAAACCCTTAATTAAAAAAACTAGATCATTCCGTTTGGATGGGTGTTTTGGCCTCCAATCCAAAATTCAGTTTTGTATGAAACAGGCACCGCAGCCGTTCCCCTTAAGGTAAATTCGAAAATAAAAGATGAATACCTACGCATGTAGCTTTAAATTTTAAGGGAAACATAACAATTGTTAAAGGTATGAAGCTCTAGAAGTCATACATTTGAAAACGATATTATTTTCCCTCTTAAATTGATATAATATTCTGTCTGTAGATATACAGTTTGACATTTTATAGTAGATGATGGTGTTGCGATCGTTTAAAACGTTTTAAATGATAACTGTATAACACCAAGATTCCTCATAGGAAGATTATTAGTGCATTTTTTTTACTTTCATCGAACGGTATCCAGATATTAGTGGTACTTTACGAAAGGATGCGATTCTACATTACGTTTTAAGACAATTTTATGTACATTTTTAACGCTTTGCAGGGAAGACAATTTTTTTTTTGTATTTCTAAAATGTATGTATCGAAATAACCATATATTAGAAGTTAGATAAATAAAAATTAAAATAATGTCAATTTCACAGATAAAAAATATATATTAAAAAGAAAAAAACCTAAAAAAACTGATTATGATGTTTTGCATTGTTTCTTTAAAACGAACTGCCAAATTCGAATTTGAAAAAAAATGGAATGTGAGGAAAAACATTTCAAAGACATGTTGTCTTGGTATTATTAAAGGTAGTTCCACTTTATTAAATGTCTACATTTTATTGCCAAGCTAAATAAAAAAAATAAAAACAAAACTGATAAATGGCAATAGCCGTGTTTACTGACCAGATCTGAATAGCCATCCTTCCTCTTCCTCTACCCACTCCGTTCAGCCTCATAACGTACCCCAATTTTGAGATGCCGTAGTCCCATTGACACCGGACAGTTGGAAGCAGTTAGGAGTCTTATCCGGTGTTCATGTTAACAAAGTACGCACTTTGTATTCTGCTAACGCAAGAAATATTACTTGTGATTCATCTGTAAATTCTGTATGGGTAGTTAGGAAAATGTAAGCGGTTATAAAAGACAATATTCCTCAAACTGTAATCATTTTAATTCTATATGAAATACGTACTAAATTTTTTAGTAAAATTTTCAAAATTGCCTTCACTGGCTTTCAGACATTTTTGTATATATTTCATAGAATTTAAAAGATTTTTAACAGATTACATTTGCGGTATTGCTTGAGTTAGCATACTACAAAGTGATGCTTAGGGCCATTTTTGAGTGCTGGTCTTTAAAAAAAACAATAGTGCCTTCGTTTGGGCAGATGTAAACTTTCACACTTTTTAAATCTTTTGTGATACTAATTATAAAGGAGTATTAATTGCACTTTTTGGTTTTATGGGTACTTTGAGTATTGTTTTTTTATATGTATAATTTTGAAACGTTCTTTTGGTTATTCAGCCATCTTACATTGCGTGCTTCGTTGAGATGTTTTAGGAATTTCATAAACAATTTCATTACATAAAGAGTGGATTACCTTCTCCTTCCTAGCTTATTTATCTAATTCCTCATTTTGATTTAAATCTGTTGCCATGTCTCAGCAGCATTTTCCAATTTTCCCAGCTTCACTGGCCTACATCTGCTCGCTGCCAATCGCAACAAGCGCTTTAAGATAATATCTTGCTTTTCCGAGGAAGATCATTAGTCCCATGAGTCACTGTTTTTCCGTCAGCAGTTTGTTTACTACATTTTTTTTAATAGTGACTATAAATAAGCATGTGAAAATATAAAATATTTCGTAACTATAAAAATATTTACGGAATAACAGTTTAAAATACTAAATGGTATATATATAAATATTTCTTTTTTTCATAAGTTGCACTCACTTTGTGGTTTGACATCATATTGAATAAAACAAACACTTATATACGCAAGAATTATATTATTATGTTATTATATTATTATGTTATCATATTATTATGTTATCATATTATTATATTATTATATTATTATATTATTATATTATTATGTTATTATGTTATTATGTTATTATATTATTATGTTATCATATTATTATATTATTATGTTTTTATATTATTATGTTATTATATTATTATGTTATCATATTATTATGTTATTATATTTTTATATTATTATGTTATTGGATTATTGCGTTATTATATTATGATATTTGTCCTGACGAATCATATTATTCATTATCATATTATTATATTATTATATTATTATGTTATTATGTTATTATGTTATTATATTATTATGTTATCATATTATTATATTATTATGTTTTTATATTATTATATTATTATGTTATTATGTTATTATGTTATTATATTATTATGTTATCATATTATTATATTATTATGTTTTTATATTATTATGTTATTATATTATTATATTATTATGTTATCATATTATTATGTTATTATATTTTTATATTATTATGTTATTGGATTATTGCGTTATTATATTATGATATTTGTCCTGACGAAGCTCGATCTAAGCGAAACCGGTTGGTGAAAAATAAAATATAGTCGTGGTTACAAAGTAGTATGTGCATATTATCCTGACGAGGCCTTTGCTTCTGAAAAATGTAGACATTTATATATTAAATAGGGTGCTTTCAAACAATGTAATTTTTATTAATTTAATAAATATGACTCCACAAAGTTATTTTACATGATTTGAAGAAATTTTAAAGAAATGTTTAAGATTTGTGAGCTTTTCTGTAATACCCAAAATGTGTAGGTCCCATCTAAGATTTTCATCAATTAATATAAATATATGTATCTCCGTTATATTTTATTCTGTGTGATTTTGTTATAATGGGTCTGTGATATTGAATATTATTTCTTTGACACTCGTGTAATTTAAATCTAGTGATTTTCCTGGTTGGCTCCTTGACTAATAATATTGGACTACCGAAAAATATCGCCTAAATTATTGCATTTAAGTCATTCACACTTAATTTAAAAACAAGTATAGTTCAAACGGATTATTTTTTGCCCTCTCAAAAATCGTCAGACTGACAGATGTAAAATCACATTCTTGAGATTTTGACTACAAAGAAGCCAGCGATTGAAGCAGCGAATTCTCATGAACGGTGGGTGAATTCTGGGAACATGAAATTTGCATAGCTTTTACTGTTAATTCATTTGTATTATTTCAAATTTAATTCATCTTTACGTATAAAGAAGAGTGTCCCGGGCTGTGTTTGTTTGTTTGTTTTGTATATAAATCTACAGTTTTATTTCGAGATTGAAAAATTGTACGAAATTTTGTACACTTGACCTTCAAAACAAGAGGAAGGTAACTCTTTTTTTTTACGTGAATACCCCACAAGAGTCCCAACTGCTCCCAACCGTCTGGAGGCAGTGAGACTATGTCACCCCCAATTTAGGAATGTTGTGAGGCTGAAGGTATTGGGGAGGGGAAGGAGAAGGGGAAGAGGAAGGTGGGAAAATACCTGGCTATTCGGATCTGGTCACCAATCACGGCTAAAAGCCATTTCGAGCAAAGTTTCAATTCTGAATGGTGGTCTTTCACCAGGGCGATACTGAGAGCATCTTCCACTCTGGAACGTGCCACAAATATACTAGGTCACATTAATTAGTGAATCTCGTAAGTCGCTTTATTCTCCACTTTACAGGAGGGGGTTAAAACTGTTCATTTTTAAACTAGTTTTAATTTTTATATGTACTTTGGAAAATTTTTAAATACCCAATTAATGAATGTACCCATATTGTTAAATATTAAAATACTAGTAGTTATAAGATATTTTTATAGTTACAAGATTTTCCACTTCGGTATATGAATGAATATTTAATAATCGGATGATTTTTATAGCGCCGTTTTTGTGAAAAATCACCTCAAGGATAGGACAAATAATATATTTTTCAAGGATTTATTGTACCGAAATTTACAATTTCAATAATGTTTTTTTAGTTAATTATAATTATAACAAATTACTAAAATAAACCTGGGTTTTTAGTAAATTAAATAAAAACATTAAAGTTGTACGAATAACAAAAACAAAAATAAAATAATGCTAAGATTATCATAGTGCGATAATTCCGTTAGTTACTATTGGAGTTTGACATAAAAAACAATCCATAAATTTACTAGTTTTCGTATGGTATGCTGTCATAAATAAACTTCAAATTAACGTTTATATCCCATATAAACGCAATTAAAAATGAGAGAATGAAAATGCTTGGATTCATTCTTCGAAATTGTACAAAGATTTATAAAAAGTTTTCCTCGTTGAAAACTTTGTATACACCTTAAGTTCGAAGTAAAGTTGAATATAACTCCTCGATCTCGTCCCCCCATTTTAAAATACATTCAGATTTAATCGAAAGAATTCAACACAAATTCTTAAGACACATTAATTATAAACTCAGTATTTCCATTGAAAGCATTAACTATAATTACTTGATGAAAGAACTAAATTTAAAACTCTCAGATCGAAGAATTATTTCCGACTCGATATTTATGTTCAAAATTGTAAATGGTAGTATAGACAACCCTGATTTAATTAACCTTAATCAATTTATTAATTTATTCACGCCTAGAAGGCTTTTACATATTGATACATTTATCACTTTACTTTTAAACTTCTGTCTTCCCCATTTCCTTTCCCTTCCCACCACCTTCCGCCTTACACATACCCCAATTGAGTATGACCTATTCCCACTAGCTTTATACGGTTTTGAGTAGTTGAGATTTTTTTTTTGCTTTATATCACTTATGGGATTGTACTAACCTTCCCACATCCTTTAATAAAGAATTAAATCCCCCTTTATCCGCCTGCACCGATAATTTTGCAGAGCAGTAGTTTGTTGCGGAAGTTCGCGCCGCTCCGTCTGCCGCCCTTGCTTGCCGCTAATCTGGTAACTCTCGTGGCGGGCGGCGCCGTCAAAACGACTCAAATATACCCATCCACCCTATTAATATACCTGTTTAAATAATACAGGCGCTGTTCAGAGTCTACCGCTGGATTGCTGCTATCCGTGAGTCTTATCATCGAAGAAAACTTGCTTGGCGATAAAGGGAATCATGGAAACCTCATAATATAATGTATGGAGGAACTGGTCTGCCGTATGGTCTTATATCGAGGTCACATCGAAAATTCTTCTGGTCTTCGAATTTTTTTTTTGTTAATTTTGTGCAATAGTATGAACACGTATTTTTTAAAAAATCTTTTTATAAATCAAGCAAATTATTTTATTTTACACAATTGTGTTATTATTATTTAAACGCCCAGACGGTTTTTACATAATATATTTTTTTGCTTATTTAAAACACTTTAAACATGAGAAATAATGAAAAAAAAAATCGCAAAAGTTAACAAAATACAAGAAACAGAAAATATAAAACATAACATTAGGTTTCTTCAAAATATTGACATTATTTTTGTGACGTCATTATTAATAAATGAATTAAAAATTACTTACTACTCATCACTTTATTAATATATACATATCAACATGTTTCGAAATATTGTTTTCATCATTTTAGTATTCTGTATATTCCCTGATGAGGAAAGCTTCGCTTTCGAAACATGTTGATATGTATATATTAATAAAGTGGTGATTACAAAGTAATTTTTAATTCATATATTTATTAAATTAGGTATTCTGCAAATATCTACCAAATTAACGTTTATAATAATAAAAAATAAAAAAATGATGTAATTGTAGTTACACTTTAATTTATTGAAATTACTTGTTCATACGGCATTTGAAGTTTTGCAAGATAATTTTTTTATCAAATCCATCCATTGTTTGAACATTAGTTACCAACACCGTAACAAATATTCGGAATGAGATATACATATGTAAAATGTTAATGTTTGTCTAGTCATTCTTTTAGGTATGTGTAGATTGATTAAATGCAGGAGTTCAGAACAATCGAATTTAGAGTTTAATAATTTTAATAAAAAAAGTTCGTTTATTATTCGTCTAAATATTTAAAATATTCATTAATGATAAGTAATTTATATGAATAGTTGTAGTTGCTCAATACACTATTATTTTTATATGAAGCGTTAACTTTGTGATGTGACATTATAATTTTAAAACAAAACAGTAACTTTGTTTACATCACTTTTATTTTTTATATTCTTTTTGCCGACCGAGTTTCGCTACTACCGTAGCTTCTTCAGGGCAGTATACTACGAACTATGATTCACAAGTGTTATAGATTGATACAAACGGGCGGGTGGAGGGCCAATAGTGGGGGGGAGGGCGTGTACTTTGTTGATTGGGAATATTTTAAGCATCGGGCTTTTATTTAAATTTATTTGATTTTTAATCACTGTGTTATTAGTGTTTTTAGCTAATCTCTAATGGTTCTAAATTATCTAGTCTTATTATGCCCATTCTATTTTTATGCAGTAAACTAGTACTTGTATTTTTATTGAGTTTGTGACCTGTTTCTAAGAGGTGGTCGGCAAATTCTGAGAACCCATTATTATTGAGACATCTTAAGTGTTCCTTTACTCTGATATTAATGATATTACTCGACGTTTTGCCCACATAAAAACGTACATATTATTTCGAAAATTAGCCTGTGAAAATATCGAGCTGAGGTTTTGCGTACTTTCATATAAATATATACGGTTATTTACTTTCGCCAACTTGATGTAGGTACTCACTGGTGTTTATTGCCAGTATTGAGAGTGATACGAGTCTACATCGAGATCATCCCTCGTCCTCGTCGTATTTATTTTTTCAAATAAGACATACAACGAAGTTTCACTCCCACGAGATATCTACCAAACTCATTATGGAACTGTTAATCGGTACATAATATTTGTTTTTACATTAGCAAGTTTTCATACCTAATATATGAAAATATGTAAAAAAAAAGAGTATATATATAAACTACATGAAAATAACATAAGCAAACGATACAGGCTCGACATATGCAGATACAATTTAAAAAATTAAGTAAAAATGCATAACAATATTTTACAATAGAGAAAAACTATGCCTACCATCCCTATATCAGTATCTAGAAAATCAGAATAAAGAAAATCGCCAAAAAAGTCTCACTTCTCGGAAGGATAAGATTATATATCAGTGCAGACTCAGGTAAAACTATGTACAAAGCCATCATTGTTCCCGATATTAATTATTGTAGCAGTATATTGTTCTTGTCAAAAAAGAAGGATTTTTGCAAAACCAAGCCATGCGAATAATTTTAAGACGAAATAAATATTCCAAAGTAAAAAAAAATGCCAAGGGATCTAACCATACTGTCTTTTAAGCAAATTACATACTTAAATGTAATAATTTTTCTGTTTAAAATGTTTAACGGCCAACAAAATTCTGAATTTTGAGAAAAATTAATAAACATCAACACAGACATAACCTCTCTATAAAAAGAAGAAATGAAATAAGACTTCCCTTTCGAAAGAAAACAAAATCGAAAAACTCATTACTCATTACTATATAGAGTCATGAAGATCTTCCAAGAAATACCCAACAATATAAAAGAAGAGGAAGGTGTTTTTAAATTTAAGAAGGAAGTGCCGAAATACATAAAGTGCAATTTTTAATGTCGTAATTTTTGAAGTTTGATTTGTAATTATTAATTGTATGTAGATATTATGTTCATATTAGCATACATGTAACCAATGTGCATGTGTTCTATTTTAAGTTAAATAAATAAATCTACAAAGTTCAAAAGGACCGCTATCAGAACAGAGTTGGTACTCATAATAAATCGTTTTCTAAATAACGTTTAAAAATTAGGATTTCAGAATATCATTTCGAGATTGGTTAGAAGCGTACACATGTCTTAATTCTTCAGGAAATTTGTTATAGTTGGAGTAGGCAATGAATTACAATGATTTCAGTTCGTATTTTTCGAGTGAATTTTAACATCCCTTTTTCCTTTCCCTTTCTCCTTAACTATTATTTGAATTAAAAACAAGTTAACTTTTTTGGGTTCCGATGATATCTGTCTTCCTGTATGGTGTATATTGTGTGAAAAAAAGCTGTGTTTCTAATAAAATAAAATCAATTATAAAAAAAAAAAACGTTTTTATTGATTGTGTACGGCGACCATTTGGATGGACTGCCTCAACATCTGACTGAGCGATCTCAACAGAATAATTATTACCGTCAGTTAATGTTTGAACCCCACTGGCGCGTGTTCTTCCTAATATTAGTCCAGCCCGCACCAAGATAGAAGTTGTTCCCACCGGATCGGCGTGAATCCATCGGATTTAGACAATTATTTTAGGTTTTACGCTCGCATATTTATAGAGAGTTGTTGCAGATATCGCGGTAATTTGGGAAGATGGCGGACGGCGGCGTGCGTGCCCGACTTTCCCGCGCTATTTGCGCGCCACTTCCGGCATCCGCGCGCCAAAATCTGCCTCTCCGTTTTTGATTCATTAAACTCTCGCCAAACAAATACTTTACCTGTTAAGTCTGCAGGAATGCGAACATTCTACAGTATTGAATTTACTTATTTATTTTTCAGTCTCTATAAAACAGTTGTACAGTAATATATTACAGAGATTAAGATACATTACAATAAATGTGAAATTGTTACACATACACATAAACAAGTATTGGAAATAACAAATAGTACAAGTAATTAATTAACATTTGTATATGAACGATTTTAACAAATACTGGAGATGATAATCGGGTTTTCAAATCTACTTTTAGAATTAGTATGTTACGTACGGTTATGTACCCCGTACTCACATCATAACCGATATTATGTTTTTTTTTTTAATAATTGATTTGAATTTTAGAATTAGGATGTTACGTTCGTATGTTAGTGTGTTCTATTTATTATTTTAATTTTTTTCGTCATTTTCTCTGTAATTTTCTTTTCTTAAGTTGAGTAATAAGTTTAAATAATGCTGTATGCATGCAATGCATCTGTGTGAGTACTGTGTTCAACTTAGCTTTGGCTGCGGTACCCACCATTGACAGGCGACACTTTTCCAGAAGAAAACGGATTTTCCTTTGGAATTTTTATGGCAGAAAGGATTTATTTATTTTCAATCACCAACTTTGTTTGATGATAAAGCTGCCTGGAGATTAGGTGCCCACTCTTTCAAGAATTATGAATATTTTTTTAAGCGCTAAAAGTTGGATTTATATCTTTTCGGGGGTAAAAATTACAATAGATTTATTATGCTCTAAAAAAAAAGCCACTGGCTTGTAACTGGTACAATGGATCGGGCGTCAAGGTTAAGGAATACAGTACTCTATATATTATAGGTAGAGACATTTCAGACATTGTCCCTTGTGGATTGTCTCATTTCTACAGAAATCGAAAACAAGTTTCTCGTAAACAAGACTATTAAATAATACGATTTCTTGCCAAAAAATTAAAGATTTCATAACCCATTCGTACTTTAATTCTAGCTGGGTTCCTCTTTGGAACATGCGTATGGTTCTTTCGGAATGATTTCATGTATGCGTCCTATTTATGTTTTTATTTATCGATATTTCAGTGGGAAGTGCCTCGTAACATCAGTAACGTGCGTTCAAAAAAAATTCTTAACCCTAGAATGGCAGCGAGTAGTAAATTTATTCTGTTCAATTTCAAACTAGTTTTTCACCAATCGCGCTTATTTTCTTCAAGATATGCTTTCTGTTATACAATTATACATACTACAATTATCCAGCCGAAATTGAGGGTTTCACATGTAAAAAAAACTGTTTTTGGACTGTAAATAACGACAATAATAATGATGGGTTTGGTTGATTGTAGGAAGGGATAGTTTTGAGGTTTCAAAGGAGCTAGGATAACCAAACACTTACCAAATAATATAGGGGCCGAACATGCTCCTCGAAAGTAGTTTTTTCTTCTAACAAAAGAGGATTCCAAACAATTACTGTCAGATCACTGATCACTTAGTGTTCCATTTTTTCAAAACGTTGTGTATAGTTTGAGAAGGTAAGGATTGGATAAATGATGATTAAGGTAGGAACCAAACACATTATCATTTCAGAACCTAACATTTTCCTTGAGTTCTTTTCGCAGCAATGCGTTTGTCTTCATAGTAGCAGGCTGGGCCTTTTTCTTGTGGAAAAGCTTAATTTTTTTTTCACTAAGGATATTTAACGTCTCATTGTGTGGTGGGATCTATTCAGTGAAATTTACTGATCGCTTCTCAGACACAATAAACGAGTGAATTATCCGTATTATTGATTAATTTAAGCATTAAATATGTTTATTTTGAGTGACCGCAATATTTATTAACCCAAACGACAAGGATGAGAGTAAAATATTCTTCTCGCTTTCATTATTGGGCTAAGGAAGAACGCTTCCATTCTAGGGTAGGTTAGTCAGATCATGTACATGAGATGTTTTTCACTAAAAGGGGGCTGTAGATTAAAAAAAAAAAGAATTACGCATAAGATTTCCAAATGCCCGGAGCCAGTGGGACTCTGGCATTCGTAATAAGGAACTCCAGTGAAAAATATAATGGCTTTCAAAATATATATTCGTATTTTGTTTTTCGATTTTGTTTTGTATTTTAAATATGTATTTTGTTAGTTTTGACGAAATTTATACTTATTTTGGGTGACTTTAAGCTCTATAATTGTTGTTCAATTTAAAAAAAACTATTATTAATTAAATAAATTAGAGTATTCATGAGTAAACCAATTATTAATACTATGATAATGTTAGTTCTCAGTACTATTATTATTCTTCGAGTTAAAGTTTCTAAAAAGGTACGTAATTTTATTACTTACAGATATGTTTAGTTATGGTTTACCATGAATAGATTATAAAATTATGTACGGTTAAGCTCATCCTTGTTTTGACATTTAACATTCTAACCTCAAAACTGACCGGCCAAAGATTTGATGCGTTTTGGCGTGCTTTGAAAAATTGAAACTTTGAAAATTATCTTAACTACGAAAACTAACTTTAAAAAAAACAACGAAATATGCTGGTATTTATGTTTGAACGTCATTATTGATAAAAAAAAATTGGACTGGAGTTTCTTATTATTCACATTTCGGTAAAATATTTTTTCAATATTACCTATAACTTTTCACATTCCTATTTCTCTATAAGTACCCACAAAACTTCATTTAGATCATTTTCCCTCCCTCTTTCATCCCATCCCAACATGTAGGTTGTTTTCAATTTTTTTTTGCAATATCTAAAAGGTAACCTTTAATGAAAATATTGCGATAAAAATACGGTCATATTAAATGCAGAATAACAAACATCGATTGTGCATATTATGTACCGCGGCTATTTATACAATATTGAATAGATCGATCGGAAACAACCGATCTAAACGCTACGGCTCAGTTCTGACGTCACAGAATCCGCCCGGAATGCCAACACGGGCGAGAATGACAACTATGTGACCTCATTTAAAAAAAAATTCTTGGCGCCACTTAACGGTCAGCACCCAAAAGTACGAACTTTGAAGGTTGCTAACTCAAGAAATACTACGAATGATTTATTTGTTAATTCTTTACGGCTAATTCGGAAAATATGTAAGGTTTTAAAAGACAGTACTCCTCAAACTGTAATCTTTTAAATTCTATATGTAATACGTACTAGAATTGTGGGTAAATCGTTAAAAATTGCTTTCACTGGTTTTTAAACTGCTCCTATTTTCAGATATTTTGGGATATATTTCATAGAATTTAAAGATTGCAGTTTGAGGGTATACTTTCTAAAAGTACAGGGGATGTGGCCCCACGATGCAGCGCCAGTGTAAAAGTAGACAGAAAGGCCCCTCGTTGGGAACCAGTGTAAGAGAAGTAGGTTAGGTTAAACTCACCTGGGGGGCCAGGCGAAGGGCGCCTGACTCCAAGCTTACCTGGAAGTTCAGTGATAGAACAGGTAATCTTTTTTCTGCAGTCGAGAGTCGGCGACAGCCTCATGCCGGCATCAGTGGAAAAAGGTACTCAACTACCAAAGAAAAGATGTGCATCTTCTAGCCAAGGTTTATTTACGGGAAGGCAATCACAGTTTGTACACATGGGGAATCATATGCTAACAATTGGCAACACACACCCTATCTATTAATCTAAAATTCTCTCTCTCCAGTACCATTAAAAATCGGGCAAGTTACTTTAAATATAGTTATTTACAGCACAGTAAAAAAGAGGAAATAGTTACAGCTTACATTGGGGCCTCGGGCGGGGACGAGACAGCTCCAGGCGGATACGGTGTCTTCATATTAGTGCACAAACCCGGTTCACTATTTAGGGATCTCACAAGTAAATGGTCAATAGTAATTAGGACTTTTAAATTACGGTAATAAGACGCCATTGTAAACGGCGAGCCCGCGCATGAGCGCGTATCGATGACACAACCTCTGCGGTCTAAGGGCGAAATCTTTCTCCCTGCAAAATGGCCGTCGCTGCGTGCGGCAAGCCCGCGTCGGAGGACAATTCACGGAACTTTTACAAGGAGCTAGGTGCCTTTCAACAAGCGGCTAGAAGTAATTCGTAATTTCGTTACGTAACAATTTTTTTAAAACTTTATCTATTTTCGTGACTACCTATACAGAATTTACAGACAAATCATTTGGGTTGTTGCTTGAGTTAGAAACTTACAAAGTGATGTTTAGGGCCATTTTTGAATGCTGGCCCACACTAATATACAATATAACATTAATTAATAAAGTAAGGAAAATTATTTATTCACCACTTCTCAGTATGTTCACATTACCAAAACAATATAACGCATTTAACTAAATCAATCAAGAAAACATTGTCATTTAAATACCGGGAAAACACATTATAAATGTAAAAATCTCACAGAATATGGAATTTTAATTCTAAATCGGTTTTACACGTAATAAATAATTATTTTAAACACCGTCCAAATTAGAATTGGGTTGGAGTAAATAAAATCATATAAATAAGTCGTCGCAATGTGGATTAACCACAGTTTGAAAATTACCTTGAACGCCGAAACAGCTGTCACAATAATAAAACTAAAATACTTGCGGAACTAAATAATAACATTATTAAATTTACATTAAATTTGTTGGAGAATTTAATTGAGTTAATAATAATAATAATAAATGGATTATTTCTATAGCGCCGTTTTCGTGAGAAAATCACCTCAAGGGCGCTTTACAATATAATTTATCTAACCTATATACCTTATCACTTAGACTTATATCTAATAATTTTCATATTAGATTTATTACTATTGGCTTACAGCTAAGATTTATAACTAGAAAATACCTAATTCAGACTTATAATTAGTGACTTATATAGTTCTACGAATTAAACACAAAAACAATTAATATATATGATTTATTTAAACGATCGGTTTCCACTTTATGGCGTCATTATTAATAAATTAATTAAATAATATACTTATTATTCACCACTTTAATTATATAAATATATCTACATGTTTCGAAAGTGATAAAGAAAGCATATTAATAAAGTCGTGAATACAAAGTATATTATTTAACTCATTTATTAATACATATATTTTTCTTGTAAACATTTATGAAAATCTTAAATTTAAATTGACATTCCTAATTGGTTATTGTATTACTTACAAACTGTTGGTATCTCAACTAAATATGTTATAATAAGTATCATAAACTTAATCAAAAATTAAATTGTGGATTTATTCGACTCTAATCTAGTTAGTGGGTTGGTATTACTCCCGCCGGCGGGTAGCAGAACCGGCAGGAGGTTTTCTAGTACAGTCTATAGGTAATGGGTGTTATATATTACACTGGAACCATTTGGGTAATCTATTTGATCCACTTTGAACTTTGACACGTATACCTTTTCCAATATTCAGTACAATAGGTCGAAGTCGCTCAGTACCATTATACTCCGTTCCGACTATCATTGCTTACCCATTTTTATTTAATTTTTCGAATTAAAAAAGAATTGTTGATTAGTATTTTGTTTGTTGCAATTGTAATATGACTCCCCTTTCTAACAATAAACTAAAGCTTTTATCGTAAAATCAAACGTAGTTTTTTTTTTATTTCTGTTCCTGTATGATTTTATGTTTTTTATTTTCATGGTTGCTTCTACTCGCCTTTGTCCTAGTTGTAGATAACATTTTTTCCTATTGGACTTGTGCCAAATATGGAGTATACAATAATATTGCGTGTTATCTTATTTTTTACAGTTAAATATATAATAATAATATTTATTTATTTGAAACACGTTATTCAACATCATCATTGAAGAAAGCTTTGAGTGCCCAACTAGGAACAAATCACGTTTTAGGACAGTCAAATTGACGAGTTTAGTTCATATTAAGTGCCATCATACAAAAATAGAAGGGAAAAAACTAGTATTGGCATAGTATTGTAATATAATATATCTAGAAAAAAGTGTAATAATTAAGTATAAAGAGATTATGTATTTGTGTTTGATAGGTACTGGTAGGTACTATGAGGAAAAAAATGCGTTTAAAATTGAGTACTACAAAAAAAAAATTATTGAGTAATATTGATAAGATTGAGTTACGTATCACTCAGTTTTATGAGCCGACGACGAAACTCGGGGACGCAGAAAATAGTTAATAACATATTAAATATATTGTATTCAGTAAGTACAAAAAGTAGCTTTAGTAAATTGTTTATAACCAAATGTTTTTCATTTTCACTTCCTTGTTTAGGGTTTTTTAATCCATATATCTCCGTGTTTCCCAATGGGAATGAATTGTCTGTTTTATATAAAAAATCACATCCTCGGTTAACGGCCGAATTCGTGTAAAAGTGTTGCACAATATATGATTTAAGTAGCAATGTAGCTCTGGTATCCTAACATAAATGCATTTCTCTATCGATTTCCTTGTTAAAATATCTAAAATTCGCCAAGTATCTTATATAACAATAATATCTTTATTGTAATTAAGTTTAACTATAACTAAAATACATGTATAATAAAGTGTACAGTGGTCTATAAAGTACACATATAAAACAGGAAAATATAAAAATAATATAATAACAGTAGGTATTATGTAAAGAACAGAAATGCACAGTTATAAGTATATAATATAATATAGAATAACCCGCCTCACTAGGCTAGCCTGTGTTGGGGCAGTAATTTTGCACACTTATATTAAGATATGTTCCGTAAATGGTTGTATCAATAACTTCGAATTTGGGTCAGTGCACCGGTAAAAGCCACGTCATTACTTTTAATCCAATTTTTTATATTGTATTGGATTTTTTTTGTGAATCAGATTTTTTTATGCTAACTGGAAGAATGTTCAAAATTCTTATCGCAAAGCACCTAAAATTCCGTTGTCCAAAAGTAGTGTGAGTTACAAGAATTTTTAGTAAATCTTTGTTAGTATTTCTAGTAATACAATTGTTTAGTCCTTTTCATAGTATTTACATTTGTTTGTTTGTTTGTTTGTTTGTTTGTTTGTTTGTTTGTTTGTTTGTTTGTTTGTTTGTTTGTTTGTTTGTTTGTTTGTTTGTTTGTTTGTTTGTTTGTTTGTTTGTTTGTTTGTTTGTTTGTTTGTTTGTTTGTTTGTTTGTTTGTTTGTTTGTTTGTTTGTTTGTTTGTTTGTTTGTTTGTTTGTTTTTGCGCCGAACGTCAAATACTCTTATGTTAAAGATAAAGTCAGAGTCTGTAATTAGAGGTAGCTTAAGGATTATTTTTATAATCGTTTTCTGCTAGGATCTTTATGATTGGGTCTAGTGCAGATGAGGTACCACCTCCCCATGCTATGATACCATACTCAATAATAGGTTGACAGACCACAAAATAAATCATTTTCGTAAGTCGAGAACATCATATAAATTGAACATCAGGTGATTTTATCACTAAACGGCGCTATGTAAAGGTGACCATTCTTTATAATAAATGTCTCTGTAAACGTATATTATAATGTACCAGTGGTATGTCTTTATTACAAATACTAATTATGTGTTGTAAATGTTGTTAATGTACTGCGAATGTATTTTAAATAATTTTCCTAAAATCTATACCACAGGTTCTGCATGTGATCCCACAATGAGTTTCTTAACTCTTGGGAATAC
Organism: Halesus radiatus; assembly: GCA_022606495.2. Taxonomy (NCBI): domain Eukaryota; kingdom Metazoa; phylum Arthropoda; class Insecta; order Trichoptera; family Limnephilidae; genus Halesus; species Halesus radiatus. Next base: position 39,706 of record JAHDVE020002335.1, on the reverse strand, counting down.
ACAATGCATGGGTATTGTATACTTTTTGATAAAAAAATAAATTATTACCTGATTCAGTCGGAAAAAAATGTTGATTATAAAATGTCGGTAGTAAAATATATTAGTAAGATTTTTTGCGGTTTAATTTTCCACTGAATCTTAGATTACGTTGAGATTTTTTCAAAATTAATATTTTTCTTTGTACATTGAACTGACTGTAAAATGGCAGTTCGGCTGATCTGCTGAATAATTTCTCTGCAGCCTTACACTATGATCGGTTGGTTGCGGGAGGGATGCGGCATTCGGGCTCGGGCGGCGGGGGGAAGCGACCGACGGAAGGGTCGAGCTCCAATTGTGTCAATTTTAATTATTTTATCGTCTGCCGGCTGGAAATAAGGGCGGGTATATCACTTACCGTTCGTATTACCCGGGAAAAAGATGTACATTTTTGAACCGTGCTCGTGTTACGTGAAATAGTTATGAACGGAGTAGACAGCCGACCGGCGGCGGCTCATAATCATTTGTGGACCGGGATATCTAATCTACCAGGAAAAGCTTTTATCTTGTTCTGTTTTTTATATCTGCCATTTTCTGGGTTTGTGGTATGTTTGAACTCGCTGCATTGTCATTTGCGATACTGATTTAATTTGCAAATTAATTAAAATATCTCGGTTAGGAACATATTATATGAATGTGGAGATTCAAAAAGAATGCAAGAAATATCTGGAGTTGAAGAAATCAATTTTTCTGATAGGAATATTTTTTTTTTTTTTCTTTAATGATTTTTCTTTTGAGAAACGAGTGGCTGACGTAAGAGTAATGAGGATACCCAAATAGGTGAGTCATACATGCAGGGCATAGAAAATATCAGTAGAATATTTGACGTGCATGCGAATGGAGGAAATAGTCAGAGATACCCCTTGAAGACATCACATTCAAGTAAATCAAAGTATCGTAACAGAAGGGTAATAATATTAATGAAGTATTGTGTTGTAGCTACCTGCTTCTACCCGCTGAACTGACCACTAAGAATTACTATTTCGACAGCCGTCAAACGCGTGAAGCACGGCGACAGTAGTGACATCTACATACTCTACTATATAGTCGCCGGTTTTACTTAATTGAATCATTCTCTTCCTGTTATTCCGTGTTCAATTCATATTATTTGATATCTCGTGTTCTAATTTATACTGTGCAAATTTAATCATAAGTTTTATAACCGTTATACAAATAAATCAACTCATGTTAACCATTGGTGAGTCGCTCCATTAATCATAGCTCCTAACACACGCTCCTTTGATTTCCATTATGTTAAATATTTATACACGCAACTCGTAGGAATCAATCGAAACATAATAACCGAATAAATTAATTCTTAAGATAATCATTGATTACTAAAATGGTGACCCCAACGTGGTGGTTGCGGGGAAATGGCGTAATGGTAGTTAGTCCGGTTAAGAATTTAAAAAATAATTTAAGAATTTTTCTAAGTAACATTCCATTTATCCATAAAGGAAAAACTTGAAAAGGAAAATGGTTTCCTCGGTCACATACCTGTGACCCCAATATAACCACATTTTCCCTATTTCAATTGGGCTTACCGGGACTTACGGCGTAAAATTATTAATCTGCAGGAATGTTTATAGTTTTACGTATCCGTTTGGAGATAAGACCGAAATAATATATTTTTTTGAATCTATGCACATTGAATAACCGTTTCTGGAATACGTTGTAAACCGTATAATTTTTAAACTACTCTTTTTCTTGCTACGGGACAGTAGGTAATGGCGAACTGCGGGTAACTTCGAACGATAGATTCCGATATCTCCACACCCATACCAACCGGGCCATGCAAAAACCGCTTTACTCGTCACCAACGACTTTTATTTCGTAGAGGGAAATTACGCACGTCGTGAATAAATATATATTATTTTCGCTATATATTTTCATTCAAAATTATGTAATATTTAAACGGTTGTATTTCTGTTCTTATTATAGTATAGTGCTGTTGCATATTGTAAAAACGTTGACTTACCGACATATTTATACACTGTGAAACGAAATAAAAGTTTGTGGCGTGGATTTATTATTGGTGTGGTTGTTCTCTTTGCAGAAAACGTTGATGTTCTCCACGTTTGTCTTGACACAGGAATTTACCAGTGCAACACATCGAACAATCGTTTGTAATTATGTTCTATCATGATTTTTAAAAAACTTCGTGTGTTTCGGGTATTTCCGAACGGTGGGCATATTGCTATTCATTCAATTTTGTATGTTATTTATTTATTATAATGTGTTGTTTTATGTCAAAGGGAAGATACCAAATTTTTATTTATAGTACAATTTTTTAATTTTATTTAAACGATTTTTTGTTTTTCCTTTAGGTGTTCGCCATTATCCAACTCTTTCCCTACTTATGTTTTCTGTGGTAACTAGATAAAACAGAATATGATAAAATAATACGTTAGTTTAGGTGTGTTACCACTTTTCTTCATTGTTCTGTTTTGTCAATGAACCCTTTTTTTTACCGTTTTTCAGATATTACGTTGTCGAATGGATCTTTTTTTGTTGATAAGCACTGCCTTTTGTTAATGATTCAAATCGTTATTAATATATAGGATATATCGTAAGAATACAACAAAAAGTGGCCGAGTCAAAGTTCTTGTTTTTTAGGCAGAATGCGATTGAGGATTTTCGCATGGATGCAGTTACAAGTGGGGATAATTTTTAATTAAAGTATATTTTGTTTTGCATACATAAAAAAATATATATATTCTGCCTTCCGAAGCTGTCAATTTGTGTCTATGCAAAGGACTTCAGTATCAGTCTGACAACGGACAGGGATCTTGACTTGGTCACTTTTAGTTGGTTTGCTCACAATATATTAAAAGCACAAAGAAAAAATTAGAAGGGATCACTAATTTTTTATTTCCCTTGAAACCATTTTTTCTAAATCTGCCTTTTTTCCTTCGTTTTATATTTTACCAGACAGGAAAACTACCACTTATATATTCGCTAGGTCTGTAAATATGGAAAATCCTTTTATTTCGCAAATATTGTTTTCTTTTATGGTGCAATATTTTTAAATGATTTATTATCGATAAAACTGATTAAGTTAGAAAATAATTTTTAAAAATCTCTATTCTGTGAGGTACTTACATTTATAATGTGTTTTCCCAGTATTAAATGACAATATTTTCTTAATTGATTTGTAATGATGTGAATGCTATTGACTTATTTAAATGTTTTATATTGTTTGGGTCGTGTGAACATACTGAGTAGCTCATAAAAGTTTATACGAACAAAGGCATAATATCCCATACTTTTTTCTGCAGTATGAAAAAGCCAATATTTTAAATGATTCTATTTAATAAATATTATAAAACCTTATTTACAAATGAATAAGGTTTGTGTACGACTAAGATCAATTGTTAGTATATTATTTAAATTAAAATTCTTTGTTCCAATCTGTACACTTCGAATGATTTATTTATCATTAGCGGAATCTGTTATGAGATATGAAATTATAGCCTGGGGACTTTCCTGTATAAAAAACATCAATTACGTTCAATCAGTGCAATATTCATTGGTTAAATTATTAGATCAAATAAGTTTATACGAACAAATGCATAATATTCCATACTTTTATCAGCATCTTAAAATTCTTTCAGTAAGAGCCATTATGTAATATATATATAATACAATTAGACTAGAGCAAAATTTTGAGTAAAATTATTGTAAAATGTTTATGTTTTAAAGATTTTAGCTTGTTACATATATTTTCATTTAATATAATAATAATACTCGAATGACTTCCATAGCGCCGTTTTTGTGAAAAATCACCCTAAGTTACTTAGACATATGTGTAAGTAACTTAACTGTAAATTTATTATAAGGTTTTGAATAAAAAGCTCCCGTTAGTCAAAATACTAAAAAGTATTTTATCAGAACTTTTTTGTCTTATGTTTTGCAAAATTTAATAAAATTTAATAAAAAGTTAATAAATTTTAAAATATAAATACATATATATACTCGTATACGTAAATAAAAAAAATACCGCAATGATCTCGTAGAGCATTTAAAAATATTGTAACGTCCTTAAAATAACTGAAGTATGAAGTATATTTTATTTAGTCCCGTTATTTGCTTTCATCTTGTGAAAGCTTACTGAAAAAGTCTTTTGTAAATCTCATTTGAATTTCATTTGAATATTGTTTTAATATACTATATTATGTATGTACATATTATACATTCGTAATGGACCAATTGAAATATCATGGTCTCTTGAGCATTCGCGCTTCTTTGTACAAGATACGCGATACGTCTAATTGTATGTAACGCATATTGTGACAGCGAACTGTACCTTCCACTGCGGAGATAAACCGACAGAAGTGCGTTGCGGGCGGTGACAGGATAATTCAACACACTTTATAAAGTGATAAAAAAAGAAATAAAATACTACGAGTATGTAATTTTTTCAGTAACTTTTAAAATAACTGAAAAAAAAATTTGAATGTCATTCGCATAGCTACATTTAAAATTGTACTCAAATTTTTTCAATCTTATAACAAAGCATTTTTTTATTGATTGCGTTTTATTAGGTACTTAGAGTAGTTCCAAAGTGTATGTTAAAATTTTTTAATTTAAATTAGTTTAAAATATATCTTCAATTTTTAATTATGATTTTTTTTATTGAAATTTAAACACCTCATTTTAATATTTAATCATTGTAGAAAATAATATTAACATAACCCAAATTAAATACGAAAACGGAAAAAAATCACAGAAAATAAAAAGATTTCAGTCGCATCTGGGACTCGAACCCAGGATAATAATAAGGGATAAAAAATGGAGAATAATATTAACAAATCTTGAATTTGAAATATGATATCGATGAAGATGGCATAAATTGAACTGGTCTCATTAGATAAGTTGGTTAAGCGGTTGCCCCGGATAGGCAGAGGACCTGGGTTCGATCCCCAGATGCGACTGAATTCTTTTTATTTTCTGTCATTTTTTCCGTTTTTATATTTCATTTGGGTTATGTTAATATTATATTCTACAATGATTAAAATATATCTATTTTTTATTGTTTCTTCTGTTATGTTGCCAAAATGGACAGGTAATTTACTAATTATTAAGGTGGCGATATATATAGTATGTTTACAGAGTGCTTTTAGTGCATTTTCATCTAGGGAAACATAACAATACATATTTATTACAACCGATCGAGTTTTAATACATAACAAAATAAAATTAATTTAAATCAAATTTAATAATATTATTATTAAGTTCTGCAAGTATTTTAGTTTTTATTATTGTGACAGCTGTTTTTCGGCGTTCAAGGCCATTTTCAAACTGCTGTTAATCGAAATTGCGACGACTTTTTTATATGATTTTATTTACTCCCACCCTATTCTAATTTGGGCGGTGTTAAAAATAATTATTTATTGCTGGTAAAACTGATTAAGTTAGAAAATAATTAAAATTCTCTATTATGTGAGGTTTTTACATTTATAATGTGTTTTCCCAGTATTTAAATTTTTTTTTTTTTTTTACATGAATACCGCACAAGAGTCCCAACTGCTCCCAACCGTCTGAAGCCATTGAGACTATGCCATTCCCAATTGGGGAATGTTGTGAGGCTGAAGGTATTGGGGAGGGGAAGGAGAAGGGGAAGAGGGAGGTGAGGAAATACCTGGCTATTCAGATCTGGTCACCAAACACGGCTAAAAGCCATTTCAAGCAACGTTTCGATTCTGAATGGTGGTCTTTCACCAGGACGATACTGAGAGTATCTTCCACTCTGGAACGTGCGCAAATATACTATATATTATTTTTTAAATAATTAATTGTGAAACAGCTCAAATTAATTAAATAAAATTTACTGCGCACGCCGGGATTTGAACCCGCGACCTTCGGATTCGTAGTCGAGAGCCTTACCCCTCGACCACGGAGGCAGTCAAATGACAATGTTTTCTTGATGTTAATTTATTTAAATGCGTTATATTGTTTTGGTAATGTGAACATACTGAGAAGTGGTGAATAAATAATTTTCCTTACTTTATTAATTAATGTTGTATTATCAATCTAAAATACTTGCATAACGTAATAATAGCATTATTAAAGTTGATTTTCATTAAATAAAATAAATTAAATGGAGTTAAACACTAAAACAATTAGTAATTAATTAACTAATGTTTTTTTAATGTGTCATCATAACCGATTTGTTTTCTACTAACGCGGGATCTTACAAGGAATCTGTGAACGTTAAAAGTAATTCAGTGCACAATCGAATATAAAGTGGTAAAAATTTAAATAAAATAAGACTTGAGAATTTAACGGTAAGTACATTAACAAGCTAACGATACAAATAATTTGATACAGTTCGAATGCAGTAGGTAAACAATAAGAAGCGTTAGAAATTTAGGAATTTCATTAAAGTTAGGGAAACTCTGATATAAAACCTATGAAAATACTTTACCAAGATGTCGATGACGATGTAATGCTGGTACAAACTAATAAATCTAATGTACCGTATATTTTTCAAAGCTTTTTGCTTTGTATCACATCTATTTGTAACTCGTGTGATCATTCTTCTGTGATCCAAATTATTACCAATTCTAGCACTTTGTTTTGTAAATGATGTCTTCAATAACTAAATGTATAAAGTAGGTACCCTATTATACAAAGGAACCAGAAGTACAGTGAAGAAATGTGTGATTATAAATAATTGGTTGGGTTCATACTGAGAACAACGTGAGTTTAACCTTTGAATAATGATTCTCAAACAAGCTACGCCAACTTTGGTATCTCCTTAACCTTCGGCATGCTAAGATGCGAAATAAAATTTACGTCGCCATGAAGGGTTACTAGGTTACCCCACGCATTTTATCATTATAATGCCATTTTTTTACGTTTATTCACAATATTTTGCAATCTCTTTTTATTGCCGTGAAAGTTTTATTATAATAACGTACGTGGCTTACGGCCGGCGGATGGAGATCTGATGACTTGCTCGTAAGATCTAAGAATATTTGCTACCTGCTAGCGGTCCGGCGGCCGATTACCTTACCCCCTCAAGCAGATTTGGTAATAGCGAGTGAGTGAGATGGCTCCACTGCACGAGTTGAATGGCGGGTATGATTCCAGCGCGCAAGAAATATTATTTGTGGAAAGGAACGATTACCCACACATTCAAATAATATGTTTTTCGGTTTTAATCTAGTTCTTAAGTTTTTATTTTTTATTGGTAGATTGTGTAACCTATAAAGGTTTTGTATGAATACAAAAAATATCAAAACTATTAGGTCTCTTTTTAAAATAATACACGGAGGTTAATAATTCAATGGATTTGGAATACCCCCCTTGGCAATGGAAAGGTTCATCAGAAAAAAAACACTAAGAATATAAAAATGTCGACGTTTCTCCAACCAGGGTTTGTAGCAACGACAGCACATACTACAAAATAAGGCAACGCGAATAATATATAATAGATGTGTATTAAGGGAGCTGATTTTTACGACATATATTCATTAACCATTTAATTTGGATGTATACGTTAAATTAACAATTTATCTTATTTCGATGCAAAGGTCGTGAGTCCGAGGGGTCTCCCGATCCGTCCCACCACGCAGTTGGTGGGCAGATGTATCCTCCGTCAAGACCTGGACAAACCTCACCTCGTGAACTCGGGCACCCCTGCTAAGTCATAAAACGTAGAGAACCATTCGGGGTGCCCTATAGTAGAAATGTCAGTTATCCCATACGTGGGTTATACATAATATTTATTTTTTGATTTTCTTCACGCGGTTTTCATTTGTTGCCTTTAGCCGAAACAACTCCGGATGCGCTTCCACCAGCAATGATGCCAAGGAGTGCGGCGTCTCTTGCCTCACCTACGATTACTTCCCCCTGGATCATTTGGACATCAGTCGGGTCACCTTGTATCCGCTTATCTGCTGCCCCCCAAGAAGTGGCTCGTAATTTATCAACTTTTCTAAAGCGATGAACGAGTTAAGTGTTTCAAACATTCACGAACGAGCAAGCGGTAGAACATCTAAAGAAAACAGAGATAAAGGATAAAGCGATAAAAAGTTTCGTTATCCCTTTATTCAGAAGTTAGCCGGGTTGATCCTTTTGAATTTCCAATAAGCACCTTGAATATTGATTAAGAATTACGGGCACGCGTGATAAGAACACGTGCTATGTTATTCGTGATGAACTTTTCCGTTGATTCGCTCCCAGACTCGTTGGAACACACATCCTATTGATCTTCCGGAGGCTCGGGCGGGAAGAGCTGCCTTTTAGGTCGTGTTAATTGAGGGGGTGACTCCGCCCCCTTCCACCACCGCCCCCCGGGCCCAGGAAGCGTTTGATTTTGACCCTCCTGGCCGCCCCCAAAGCGACGCCGCTCAAGCATATGGTTCCTCGAAGCGGATTCATCCACGTTTAATTGTTCATACGAAAGATGGATACTCGGGCGTCCGACTTATTCAACCCTGTCTTCAGGGATGATTAATCTTAAGGACCGGTGTTTATCGGCTCATCGTGAATTATTATAAGAAATGAGTTTTCTAAGACCCGGTATTTCAGGTGTATTAACAATAATTACTTGAAAGACAAGTGTAGTATTTTTAATATAATTGAAATGTATTAATTTTCAATAATAAACAAAAAATACACTTCCAACAGCGTGAAGATTGTATGCAGATTGTGTGCACAAATGAGTAGTTAATATATTATTTATTTATTTATTCATTTATTATATTGTATACGCCCTATGTGGGCTTTTACATATTTTGTTATAAAATTCAATTTATAATAGTAACACGGATGCAAAACACATCACAGTAGATAGAATAGATAGCCTTCACGAAATACAACAACTAAATATTAATTTGTCTCACGAACAAATTCAGCAATAACATCGAAGTAAGATAAATTTTTCTTACAAGTCTTAACAGTCATCTACAGTATTTTCCTTTAGACAGAATTCTGGCTTGTTCTCTTTTGTTTAAATTTTAATGTTAGACTTTTAAAATTCAACTCAATTTTTCACCTGTTGCTGGTACCAACAATGTATCATACTGTTCAATGCCTTATTTTATGTTTATCATTTTTTAATGCACCAATACATATACATTTTTTATAAAACCTACTTTCAAAACATTAGTATCGTACTTGTGTCTGATTTAAAACGCCCACTAAAATCTTATTATACTTATACGTATATGTAATAATAACATTAAATTCTGTTTACTGTCATAACTAATGAAATGTTTTTTTATTAATTGATAAACCAAAGTTCTTAAAAACTTCAAGACAAGATTTTTTGTGCATAGCGCAAAGGGTAATAATTATTATTTTTATAAACAATAATTATTAATCCTAAAACACTCATCCAAATTGAAAAAACCTTCGAGCAAAGATAAATGTCGTCGGCAGGACATTTATCTTTGTCCTATATTTGTTTTATTTATGCTGCTCGGAAGGTTTTTCCGAATTTGGACAGAAATGTTAGATAATAGTATTTATAAATAATAAATATTTTGTTTGTTTCTTATTATCACTTTGTCATATTTTATCTTTCTTATTTTCGCTACCACTTTTAAGAAAATGATAACTTATTTATTGGTTTAAAATGAAAACTTTCACATAAGCCATAGAAATGTGATAAAAACTATTATAGTACCCACACAAAGGCTTTGCCTTTGTGGGATTTTTTTGTTTACATATTTAATTTTTATCATATTTTAATAATAACATAGTTAACTTGATATTTTGAGGCACGTTAAAATCAAGCAATAGCGCTCATTGACTTTTTTGAATAAATTAGAATTATATGGAAGCGTCTAAGGTTATCTTTTTAATGCAGAGGGAAAGCAGTTTTGTTTTGTTTTTCTAACACTGCTTAAATCATATATCTCGCCGTAATACGAAAGGAGATATAACGACTTATACGTGTTCGTCTCAAAGTTGGTTGAAAGAGGTTGTGGTGTGGTACCCCTACCCCTACCCCTACCCCTACCCCCACCCCTACCCCTACCCCTACCCCTACCCCTACCCCTCACCCCTACCCCTACCCTACCCCACCCCCCTCACCCCCTACCCCTACCTACCCCTACCCCTACCCCACCCCTACTACCCTACCCCTACCCTACCCCTACCCCTACCGAGTAATTTTCATCAAGAAATTCTACTTTAAGGGGTGGGAAAGGGAGAAGGGAAGTGATTTTTCGAAATCTCACGTAGACAGTTACCTCTTTCTTATTCCGAAAGTCAAGTGTGTAAAACTTTTTAAGCTCGCAATAAAACTGTAGAATTTGTATACAAAAACAAACCCCGCCCTCCTGGGACATTCTTCTTTACATAATAGAAAAAGATGATAATATCGGTGATTTGCACGATGTTTTATAATGTGGATTGTGAGTTAGGTTTGAGAAGGTGATACTGTGAAAGGAAAATTATATGTTTGTTGAAAATCTCACTAGGAGGTGTTTTCAGACACTTCATATAAATAAGATAGTATGTACTGAAACCTTATGATTCACTGATCGTGCCATGTCTTCCTATTCGCAACCGACTCATTCTTCCTTATATTTTCGCGCCATTCTAGTTATTATAACTCATATTATCAGTTCATCTACTCGGCATAGAGATATCGAGAAATAGACCATTATCATTACCAATATTTTTGAAATCGAGACGCCATGTTTCCTGTTAGAATATAATGTTATATAATGTGATACGTAGATGTGGACCCCACGAGGCATATTATGTTCTTTCGGGAAGGTGAGTTAATTTGCATCCGAAAGCCCTCTCGCATTGTCTGTTCATCCACGTTTTCACCTAATACCCACCTGCCCGATTAATTCTTGCCCGCGTGTGGAGGGTTTGCCGAGGGTGTGTTGGTTGGTTGGTTGGTTGGCTGGCTGGCGAAGGGTTGAGGACTAGGAGTCCACCCCCGCTAGGATGCTGCCCAGCGGGCGGAAGTAATCCCATTAACACCGGCGGCCAATGGAAGAAAACGGGGTAATTCTGTGGAAAACTGCGAATAAAGAAAGGCGTTCATCTGCGGTGAAACGGGGAACAGGTGAACAAATTTCAGGTATAATCACGTTAAACTTTCATTCCGGGCACACGCACGAGTGTCATAATGTAACCCCACCCACCTGTTCCACCCACTGAGGCTCATCACAAGGGAATTGATATTTATCAGTTTAATTTCATGCGTAGGCTGAATTCCTTTGCCAAATATGCAGCCTACTACCTACATACCTAGTTTGTGTCTACTTTGTTTCAAATATTACGTATCGGTAAATTAAACATACAGAGGCCTAATCGGGATTTGAACTTTCGAAACTTTTAACTTTACTATTCAAAACGCTTAGTTCATTCTTATATTCTATTTTCGATCAATTATAATTTGTTGTCTGTACACGCAGAGAAAACTATACATGCCACGCAGTGGGAAAAAACCAACATAAGGGGGTGCGAGGGGTGAGCTAGGCGTGCCGCCATTTTAAGTAAAACATCAAATTCCGAAAAAAAAAATCCCGAGCAAGGCGCTAGTTCTATGTAAAATTAATAAATAGTACTTTGTTTACACCACTGTTTTTACTACACGGTACTACCACGGCACAGCACCATTACTTGCATTTAGGTAGAAGATGGTACAATATATTATTATCCAAAAAACAAAATTATTTTAACTGAAACTTTGAAATATGAACAATTCAAAAAGCAAATTAACTCCCTGAACTTCCATAATGTTATATTGTACCCTTGTATACTATCTAGCATATAAATTACTCTCTGGTTATTTTTTTATTATTTTTCTAAAATTGTTCTGTTGATTTGCGTTTGAGTTATTTAATAAGTTTTTAATATTATTTACATATTTAATTGTTTTTTATTTTATTTAAATACTTCCCCCATAACCACGAGCTACTGGAGCTCAACTAATGGAGAGTAGATCACTAGGAAGTAAAAAAATCATGTGTATCATGTATTATTCTATAATTATGTTATTTTTTTGTAATAAATAAATAAATAAATAAAATGTAATTATCTACATATTTCGGAACCAAAGCTACCCTCATCAGGATAAACAGTATACGTAATAATAATAATAATCGTATTCAATAAGTTATTCCAATAAACTGAATATTAATTCTAGACTTATTGAAAAAGTCAATAGATGTCCCACATCAAAATTTAAAAAAAAAAACGGATCGGTATATCTGAGACACTATTTAAGTTACAAATATAATCGGGTAGAACTTTGCAATCATATAAAAATAACAGCAGCCAAAAATATGGGAATTAATTGAGTGTAATATTGATAATTATTAGGCACTGCTGAAAACCAGCAGCACTCCGGGCTTCGAAGTGAATAGCTGAGCAGTGACCTTTTTGACAATTGTTAAAATTATATAATGTCTGATCCGTGGTTTAGTGATTACGGTATTTGGCTACGAATCATATTATTTTCAATTAATAAATTGCGTTATTTCACAATTTATTAATTAAAAATAATATGCGGCATATTTACAGCACGTTCCAGAGTGGTAGATACTGTCAGTATCGCTCTGGTGAAAGACCGTCATTCAAATAGAAACGTTGCTTGAAATGACTTTAGCCGTGTTTGGTGACCAGATCTGAATAGCCAGTTACTTCCCCGCCTTCTTTCTTACCCCTCCTTCCCATCCTCATTACCTAAGCCTCACAACATACCCCAATTGGGGATACCATAGTATCACTAACTCCAGACGGTTGGCACTCTTGTGCGTATCACACGAAAAAAAAAATACTGCAAATAAATGTTTTTATTATTATTATATGAGACCGAGAAAAATTACGGAATAAAATTGGTCTCTATAGCTCAATTGGTAGAGACGCTAGTCCCGGTAAGACTAGAGATCTGGGTTCGAATCCCGGTTGCGAGCGTTACCCTTGTATTTTTTGTGTCTTTTTCAGTTTCATGTTTCATTAATATTATCTTCTTCAATAATGAAGTATTCAATAGTGAAATAAAATAAAAAACAGTAATTATTGAATGAAACACTAGTATATATTGATTAACTTGGCGGGTTTGCGATAAGCCGACGTAGCTCAATGGTAGAGCTTCTGACCGGCAATCAGAAGGATGCAGGTTTGAGTCCTGTCGGCGACATTTATCTTTGATCGGAAAGGTTTTTTTTCAATTTGGATGAGTGTTTCAGGCTAATAATTATTGTTTATAAAAATAATTGTTACCCTTTGCGCTATGCACAAAAATCTTTTTATTTGCCAATCACAAGGTTAATTGTAAATATTATTTAACTCCTTTCAAGTAAAATTTTACTATGTCGTATTTTTTACGTTCGAATGTTTTCTTTTCTGAAAATTTGAACCCTTATAATTACAGGATGTCAATGTTTATTTGTTCTGGAATGTTCATTGCGACAAAGGACGCAGTAGTTAACTTTCTAGCGCTAATTAAGTCAACCCTAATGTGATATCGCCTTTGCTGTGGGTAAAGCCACAAAGTGTCGCAGGGCGTAAAGAATTACAGGGAAGCCGAATGTAAGGGACGTGGAAAGGCATAAAGGGTAGGAGGATGGGGATGTAAGATGGCGGGAGGTTGGACAGACCAAGGTGACAGGGGAAGGTAACACGACTTCTTTGTTCATTGCTTCGGCTATAATTATCAGTACACCCCAATCCATCATCCGTGCGTTTTATTTTGACGCCTTTCTTAAGTTCTCCCCTTCTGCCTTAATGGTGTGTACACATTTATTTTTCAAAGGAAACTCATTAAGGCGATGCAATCCGAAGTAATACAAAATCGTGTTTTTGATTTGAAATTTTGATGGCCTAGAAATATCATAGATGATTTAATTAAATATTGCAAGTAGAACACACCTTGGCCTTTCGTTTAACCGGGTATTTTTTGTCTTTTTATAAGCCTAGAAAAAATAGTATCAGATCCATAACAAAAAGATTAAAGTGCAAAATCTCCCACTTACAAACCCTTTTTTGGATATTGTCATATTTTTAATTGTGGCAAATTAAGTTTTTTAGAAAATGACCGAAAAACATTTTAATATTTATGCCTAAGCTTTACAAAATAAAGTAAAACATGCTTTTTGGTGATATTTTTTTGGATAAATAGAATCATGCGGCCGGTGTTAAACGGGAATTTCAACCTTTTCGCTACCTGCACAAGAAGTGCGTGATTTTGTGCGAATTTTAAGAAGTGGACCCCCTTAAACAGGCATATTCATTTTTATTTTATTTAATGTAAATGACGCGATAAGCCGACGTAGCTCAACGATAGAGCATCTGACGGGCAATCAGAAGGGTGCAGGTTCGAGTCCTGTCGGTGACATTTATCTTTTCTCGGAAGGTTTTTTTCAATTTGGATGAGTGTTTAAGGCTAAAAATTATTGTTTATAAAAATAATGTAAATGAGTTTCCCCCACTGGCACGCCAAACTATATGATTCCTCATTATTCATTTGATCTATGGCACAATGTGGTGTTATCATATGAAGTCACTGAAGTCTTAATTAAAATAATCTTCTTGCATTCAGTCAAAATCAACCGAGGGAGACAGAGGTACAGAAACGCATACTTAACCTTATTAAGGGCCAGCACTTAAAAATGGCCGTACACATCATTTTGCAGGTTGCTAACTCAAGCAACACCACAAATGATTTTTCTGTAATTTCTATTTGGATAGTTAGGAAAATGTCAGAAGATACAAATAATCAAACTGTAATCTATAAATTATATGAAATACGTCCTAAAATGCCTGAAAATTGGTGCAGTTTGAAAACCAATGAAAGCAATTTTGAACATTTTACCTAAAATTTCAGTACGTATTTTATATAGATTTTAAAAGATTACAGTTTAAGGGTTGTGTTGTCTTTTGCAACCCTATACATTTTCCTAATTACTCATATAACATTTACAGATAAATTTTATTATTATTAGTATAAACCAAAAAATACACAATTAAATACAGTGTAGGAAAATAAATATATAAATAATTAAATAATAAATTTCTTCAAATGATTGATAACTTTGTGGCATCATTATTAATTATATAATTGAAAATACACTTTGTATATACCACTTTACTTAAAATATATAAATATTTCTACATGTCTCGATAGCAATGCTATCATCTTCAGGAATAAATGAATACTAAAAAATAATTTCAAGTATAGAAAAATGATGAAAAATTTAAAACAATAATTTAAGAATATACAAAATATGAGCATAAACAAAAATGAATTAAAGTAGGTAAGTAACAGATAAAAAATGTTAATGACAAAATAATTATAAAACATTGAATAATACATTTAAATTAGAAATATAAATAAAAATTATTATTATTAATATTAATATGAAAATAAATTTAAGAGATAGCTATTTTAAAAAAATATTTGATTATTTATTAAATTTAATTCGCTATTAACACTTTTTCTTATTTCTAAAATTTCAAATTTATCTAATTGTAAACCAGTTGTATTTGTATGTAAAACTTTTAAACCTTTATTTATATCAAACGAATGATTGGTATCTAAAATATGATTTGCAAATTCAGAATAGTTGTTATTATTTAAACACCTTAGGTGTTCCTTAACTCTAATACTGAAATTTCTACAAATCTTTCCGATTTATTTATTTATTTTTATCTATTTTTTCATATTTTACCAGGTGAATGTCGTTGATATCTTTTTCAATTAAGTTAAAACATTTTCCTGCCAAATGATGGTAATGTCTTTGTCCATATGTGGTATTTATCTTTGGAGTAATGTGTTGATGTCTATGTCTTGTTCCTTGTGTTGCGTAGTATGATGGTTTTCTTTATCTTTTTGATAGTGTATCGAAATAATTTTGATATATGAGTATATTTCTGTATATTTAGTACATCGAAGTCATTAAATCAATCGTAGTTTTTCTTGAAAGTTTGTATATTTGTAACTTTACAAGTTTTTTAACGCCGGTACTGTTCATGTATATATAATAAGTAATAAGAAATTCAAATACGAGTATATAGTTTAACATTGCAAACGATCAGGGTGTCACGTTCATAATGTAAGTAATAAGAAATTCAAATACGAGTATATAGTTTAACATTGCAAACGATCAGGGTGTCACGTTCATAATGTAAGTAATAAGAAATTCAAATACGAGTATATAGTTTAACATTGCAAACGATCAGGGTGTCACGTTCATAATGTAAGTAATAAGAAATTCAAATACGAGTATATAGTTTAACATTGCAAACGATCAGGGTGTCACGTTCATAATGTAAGTAATAAGAAATTCAAATATATAGTTTAACATTGCAAGCGACCAGGGCGTCACGTTCATAATATAAGCTTAATAAAACAAAGATCCGATCTTACCTGTGAATATGATATCTGTCTTCAAGAATCAAGTTTCCGTCGCAATGCCGACCATTTGGTTCCGACGCGGTCGGTAAAAACCTAAAAAAGTTTCAGGAGGGAAGTGGCAGATGAGGGGAGTTGGAGGCAACGACCTGACATGTCCCATGAAATAAAACAACACCGTGTGATGCGAGACCTGACGTTTGGAATATCTTGGCAAATCGCTTCTTCATGGCTGGAGATTTACCCATTTTGTTACATTCAAATAAAAATAGTGTCACCTTCAAGAACTTCGCTATTTCCGATCCAACTGTTGTTGTAATCTTAAAATTATATTTACCTACTTTCGTGTATGTGTTATGTTATGTTAGTATGTAGGTAATACAATATGTTGAATTTAAATCCCAATAAGAAACTACAGGTCAATTTAAAAAAATATATATCAATAATGACGTTGAAACTTAAATACCAGTACATTTCGTTTTTTTTTCTTAAGTTAGTTTTCTTAGTTAAAATAATTTTCAATGTTTCAATTTTTCAGAGCCCGCCAAAACGCTCCAATTCTATGGCCGGTCGGCTTTTAACAGTTTTGAGGTTAGAATAACAAATGTCAAAACAAGGATGAGCTTTAACGTACATAGTTTTTATACTATATTCATAGTAAACCGTAACTAAACAAAGGTAATTAAATTATGTACCTTTTTGGAATCTTTAACTCAAAGAATAATAATAGTATTGAGCATTAATATTATCATAATATCCGTATTGATAATTGGTTTACCCATGAATACTCTAATTTATTTCACTATTAATAGTTTATTTTTATATTGAACAATAATTATAGAGCTTAAAGTCTCCCAAATTAAGTTAAAATTTCGCCAAAACTTTAAAAAATACACATTTAAAATACAAAACAAAAGTGAAAAATAAAAATGTACATAATAATTCAAAATCAGAATGCGCACGTGACGTCAGATGTTCCAAATGCAATGGTTCCAACATAACATGGTGTTTCGATGAGATGTTTTTTTATTCACTTTTAAAAAAAGATTTATAAATTCTACGTATAATTATATATAATAAAAGTTATATATTCAGAGTTAGTATTTGCTACTATTTGAATACATATTTTAAAGTCATCCCATTTTTCACTTTTCCTTATTGTGTGATGATGATAAAGTTGTATTGTTTCTATTTATTACCTTAGTTCTTACCGAGTGCTGAAGTTAACGCAAATCACTTTACTTTCGTACTTAAGTGAACTTAATCACTTAACTTAAGCACTTGTGTGATGTTGATCATTTAACTTAATGATAATAATGCTCGGTTAATTTTTATAGCGCCATTATTGTGAGATATATCATCTCAAGAGCGCTGTGTAAAGTTAGAAAATTGTAGTAAAATTACATACAAATTATTTAGTTTGACACGCAATAGAATACTGTTATCTAAATACAGTGGCGTGCGCCGAGTTTTCAATCAGGGTAAGCAGTAGAAAAAATAGATTTAATTGATATTTTAAAAAAAAAAATCGCTAAGATAGCCGATAGTAGTTGGGATTATCAGCCACGTCAAATATCCAAATTACCGCTTTATTTATGCATATTACAGGCCAATTAATGAATATATAATATTTCCACCTTTCTTCGACCGCACAATTGCACGACAAAAAGCAAACAATGATAATAATCTCGTTAGTAAAGTTATACTACCAGATGACATTGATTACAACATTTGTGATTTGCACCGAAAGGCTCGGCCTTTTATGACACTAACACAAACGAGTCTTCCCTTGAACACGCATTGCGCACACATGTATTTTTTGTGTAGAATATAGTCATTTTGCTTACTTAGTTCCTGCTTTTGACACGTTATACAGAGTAAGGCGGTCGGCGAGGCGCGCACCGCGCTGCCTATCGTAGCAAATTTTTTAAAGTGTAGATTTATTTCTTGCAATAATTTTACATATTTTAATATTTTTTATGAAGGTGGGTTAGGCACTGCTTATGTGTCTATATGGAATTGTAATCTACAGAAGTCTCTTGCTGTGAATGGGTTCATATTTGTGAGATAAACTTTCGAAATGAGTTTATGTCATAAAATTTAAAAAAAATATTAAAAAGGCACTACGGATCAATTTTGCACCAGAATGCTAAACGAAAGATAGATTATATGGAATTTAGGTTCTACAAGCTAGTTCTAAAATATGCATATCTACTCTATGCTTTATTTATGGATATGATTTTCCGAAGGGATGACCTTGAATTTTTTTCTGGTAACTCCTCATGTCGGTGGTTGGTTATCAGCAAGGCATTTTTTGTTAGAGGCCAACACTCAAAAATGGCCCTAAAAATCACACATTATATGTTTAAGGTTTCAAAAGACAAAAATCCTTATCCGGAAATCTTTAAATTTTACGAAATACATCCCAAAACATCTCAAAATTTGTGCAGTTTGAAAACCGATGAAAGTAATTTTGAATGATTAACCTAAAATTCCAGAACGTATTTCATAAATAATTTAATAGATTACAGTTTGAGTTTGTCTTTTGAATCCTTATACATTTTCCCAATTATCCGAATAGAATTTACAGATAAATCATTCATAGTATTTCTCGAGTTGGCAACCTGCAAAGTATGTATTTTTGGGTGCTGACCGTTAAGTGATCCGAATGAAAGTAATTGTAGTATTAATAATTGGCAAAAGTGTTCCTTACTAATTTTAGTCACAATGTTTTAATATATGCCCATACAAAATAATATTAACGATGAGCATGTAACATTGAGTTTACGGTTGGGACATCTGGCAAGAAGAATGTCTGTTTTATGATGTTTTATCTTCCTACCCTATCTTTTCTCTATCCTGGCCTGCGAGCTTTCGAAGCTTTTCATTGGAGGTGATGCGGAGTAACAGCTGTTGAGATGGGATGCTTTAGATGTAAACTTTCTTAGGATCTCGGTAGAGCAGTGGTTAAGGCCCCTGATTCAAAATACTGATCCGCACAGATTCTGCATAAGAACGTCCAGTAGTAAAGTAGTAAAAAACATTGAGAGGTGATATTGATATAAAATAATATTTTTTTTTATAAACAATAATTATTAGCCTGAAACACTCATCCAAATTGAAAAAACCTTCCGAGAAAAGATAAATGTCGCCGACAGGACTCGAACCTGCACCCTTCTGATTGAGGGTCAGATGCTCTCTGACCGGCAATCAGAAGGGTGCAGGTTCGAGTCCTATCGGCGATATTTATCTTTTCTCGGAAGGTTTTTCAATTTGGATGAGTGTTTCAGGCTAATAATTATTGTTTATAAAAATAATTGTTACCCTTTGCGCTATGCACAAAAAACTTGTCTTAAAAAAAAAACTTTAGTTTATCAATTAATATATTTTTATTTAATTATATGCAATAATTATTAACCTGAAAATTCATACAAATTGAATAATCTTCCGAGAAAAAATACATGCTGCCGACGGTACACGAACCCGAACACGGTAAACAAAAGGTCGCGGGTTCGTGTCCCGTCGGTAGCATGTATTTTTTCTCGGAAGATTATTCAATTTGTATGATTTTTCAGGTTAATAATTATTGCTTATAATAATTTGTTACCATATTTGTGCTATGCATAAAAAATCTTGTCTTATAAAAACATTAGTTTATCATTTAAAATATTTTTTTTATTTGTTTGTTTCAGGATTCTGCGGGTGACAGTGCAGGTGGACTTCTAAGCTGTGAAGGTAAGACGTTCAACTTTTTGGTGTCTTCTTTTTTGCCCGTCAAGCTTTTTTATAACATGCATGTTAACGGGCGAATTAGAAAATTATGCAAAAATATTCACACGTATTTGAATACACGTACGTACTACTGTCACTACGTAATACACACTGTCTTTTGATTTCTTTCATTGTAGAAATGAATAAACCCGTCTAGTTTATGCATATTTCTTATATATCTTTAATAATTATGAAAATATTTATGAAATTGAACAAATTTTAAACACTTCTTCATTAGAAAAGCGTGGGAAAGAATGAATCTTATGAAAGAAAACTCATTTGTATTTAAAACATTATTAATTGTATTATTGACTCACCTTCTTTGTTGCAACTTTCCCAGCCGTAAACTCAGAAACAATTATTTTATTTTTCTCTATCAATACTTATCGGTACCATTCTCCGCTGTCCAGAATGTCGAGACTTATTAACTCAAGCCAGGGCCTTAAAATTTTTGCTACCGGTCTAAATGATTTTTGTCGGGCTTTACGACAATAAACTTCGAAGATTATCATTTAGTATGTCTAAAATCACGGACTCTACCAAAACTTTGTTCAGGTTTTGACTTGAATGTTCTCTCAAATGTATATTTTTGTCATTGCTTCATAGATTATGTATGTGTAGTTCTTTTCCTGTAGCTCCTATTTTCCTCATTTTGTTTTATGTAATTAGACAATGGTCCCTTAATATACAAATAAATAAATACATATTTATGATGTTTTAGCAATAAAGACGTATTGTTTTAAAAATTGAGATAATTTTTTTTTATGCTAGAATTAATGCGGTATTACACAAATATGAACGCGCAAGTGCTAAGTCACACATTAATCGCCCGTCCTTTGGGTTATTATTCAAAAAGTAGGTTAAAAACGTCGTTTTTTTTCATTAGATTTCGCAATAACAATACATGTGATTGGTGACGTAACTTGTATGGGAAAGACGAAAATACCCGAACACATCCGTTAGCGTCGGCTGACCTCGAAATACTAAATGAGATGACGCAGGAATGTTTTGTGGTTTTTGGGTATAGCTTTTTTTGTACCTGGACGTACGGGATACGGCTTGTTGCGTTCGGGCGGTATCACGTACGTTCGTATGGGTAGGGCGGTTAAAAACATGAAAAAACGTTTAACTATATATATATTAAAGTTTCTACTAGTTTCGCGAGCGTTTCATTGTTTGTTAACCCTTTAGATGCCACCGAACGATATATCGTTCCGATACATTATTGTACTTGAGTGCCACAGAACGATATATAGCTCGAGCCTTAAAATTCGCCACGCGTTACCCACGATTCTAAAATTACGTCACATTATTGAAAACATGTGTCATAAAATAAAAGTAATCAAAATAAAAATAAATATATATTTATGGATTATAGACACTTCTCCAGCATTTAAAAAAAATACATGTGGCACCTAAAGGGTTAACGGATTGAGATTGAGGTTTTTTTTTAAATTTCTTGCCAGATGTTTCGGATTTTGGCTAATAGTTTCGCAATTTAGGATTTTTTTTTAATCCATGTATATTTTTCTTCAAATACGTAAAAAAGTATCGTGACTTGCGAAGCCGTGAGTTTGTGCCTATGCAAAGAACTTCAGTCTTGGTTTGCCAGCAGACAGGGATTTTGACTTAGCTAATTTTTGTTGTATGCTTACGATTTTTCCTTTCATAAAGAGTAAAAAAGCACGAATCTCTATATATAAAAATCAATGTTTGTCTGTCTGTCCTCGATTTTCTCGAAAATTACTCCAACGGTAGTGAAAAACATTGAACCCGCCATGTTGTATTGAGGTTAGCCCATAGATATACCACTCCGGTTAGCCACAGAGTACACATTTAAAAGAAGAAGGTTTGTTTGGGTAGAATATTTTCAAAATGGAGAACACAAGTAATAAATGTTTGAAATGAAATAAATTTTTCTTTGTTTAGAACTAGTAATAGTCGTCACAAGGCATTACTTTCACTGTCAACTCTATTATGTTACCCAAACGATAAGCGAGAATTCCCAACTTCATAACTTTATTCAAAAGAAAAACACGGGTACACATTAGTTACAGAATATTAATCAAAATTATAGTTGTCCTCGCGTTATTTTGTCACTTATTTTTTGGCTTGGGACGGCTAGAAGCATATAGTTACAAGTCAAAGTACAATTTGGCTTCGTTAACAATACAATACGTGTCGTAAGTTAGCACTAGGCCGTCTGCATACATTACCCAGTCCTGTCAGCGCCCGAGTGGACCAGTGACGTCTTGCAGTAGCTAATGGAGCTGGAACCCCCGCCGCCTGCATAATGCAGCGATCCCTAACATGACAGATGACGGCGACAGTCGCAGTCACTGTCACAAGTAGACTCTCAACTCCAGTTCCGGCGATGGCAGTTCCATTCCTGTGACTGTGACCGGAGTGGTAGCTTCTCCCGGTGAAATATTCAGCGGGTGAATATTTCATGTGCCCGAGTGCCGGATAATTGCGATATGCAACTGAAATCAAAGACAAATTATCTATTTACAATGAATCCAATGTTTAATGAAAGTCTGCACCATATAGAGGTGAAATGAATTTAAAAATCGTATTTTCTTTATTGAACATAAAAATAGGAACGAAATCCTTTACAGATTTTACAAAATTTTCTGTGCAGTGGTCTTTCAATCTTAATTTTTTTGCACTGGTAGCCCTAATATACCCAGTACCTACTTATTAACTTACGTTAATATTACGGTAGCTCCCTCGTATGCACATTGCAAACAGAAGTTTTGTTTTTGGGGTTTTCTATTCTTACAGGTAACATTGTAAAAATATATATATTCCTGGATAGACCACGAGGTCCTGGATTCGAGGCCCAGTTGCTACCAATATCTTTTTTATTTTCTGCGTCTTTTCGGTTTCATGTTTCATTTTGAGAGTTGTTAATATTATCTTAAACTTCAATAAGTTATTTCAAAATTGTATATAAAATAAATTATTTCAAAATTGTATATAAAATAAGTTATTTCAAAATTGTATATAAAATAAGTTAATTCAAAATTGTACATAAAATAAGTTATTTCAAAATTGTATATAAAATAAGTTTCAAAATTGTATATAAAATAAGTTATTTAAAAATTGTACATAAAATAAGTTATTTAAAATTGTATATAAAATTCTAGACTTGTAGAAAAATTCAACAGGTGTCCGATATATAATAAAAATCGGACATTCGAAACACTATCTAAAAAGATTACTAATAAATTCGGGTAGAATCTTATAGTCATGATGGAAAAGGTAACAGCCAAAAACATATGGTAATTAATTGAAGATGATTTTGAAAGTTAATAGAATTCAAAGTACGACACCGATAAAAATTATGGAGAAGGCAATATAACGCACAATTTCACAATATCGACATTGTTGACAATACCCTTTCAAAATATCGAACCGAAGTAATACGTACGACCACAAATTGATGCCCCAGTATAAAATGTATCGAGATCATTTCCTGTCTTGAACCTATCTTCCTTTTCCCCCTTCCTTCTCATTTTGTTTTTTCTTTACCTTGTTAGTTTCATAAATAAAACATCTGTGTTTAACGGGGACAGGGACGTCGGAGAGTTATTATTTATCAATTCAAAATAATGATAGTATTATTACGCAATACGATAAACACAATGTTTTTAAATAGAAAGATATTTATAAAAAAAAAACTTTTTTTTTGTAATGCGGATTACAAATCTTTGGTTACGTTTATTTACAAAAACGCAACGATAAATGATTTAAAATACTTTTCTCCACTTTAAAAATCATATTCGCATTTTAAATATTTTGTAAAACATACAATGGGACGATCAGAGAAAAGTAATATTTCTGATTAGATTTTGATAAATGCTAAGCCTATGTAAATTTATAAAATATTTAATAAATATTTTTCTATTTCAAAATATTATGTTTATCGTATTGCTCAATAATACTATCATTATTTTGAATTAATAAATAATAACTCTCCGACGTTCCTCCCCCCCCCCCCCCACCGTTAGCGCAAGAAACTTTGTTGGCTTACCCTTCATTAAACATCGTTTGTGTATATATATATATTTGTCTTAAACGCTGTTTGTTTCTTACAAATAAATGATCTATCTCTTTTAGTAACATATCTTACAAAGTAATTATTATGTTTAACCAGCACAGTTTTAGTGATTTTTCTCTCTCCGCACTACCCTAATGCGATTTGTGTTACCCACGTAAAACGAATTGATAATATTATCTCCTGCGCTCGACATCGTTCAAGTACTCGTACATCGATAAATAGATTAAATGACGATGTTTTCGTTGTTGACAAAGAAAAAATTTCGTTATTGCCTTTTCCGACGACAATATTTTCCGATTCAAAAACTTTGAGCGACATGTTCCTCGAATTGCGACTTTGATTATTTGCTAATTCTGCTTCTGTGTGCTTTCTCTTTTTTTGATAGAAGGCTTCAAATGAAAATTACGCCCTACCTCCCACACTTTGTACAAAATCTAATAACCGTTCTCCGCGAAGCTCACAATGTAAAATATTTCATGGAGACAAAATTTTAATAATATTTATAAACCCACTAGCTGATGCGCACCCGGCCTTGCTCGGGATTTTTTTAATAAAATTATGACGTTGTGAATTCTCGCTTGTCGTTTGGGCGCCATAATCGATTTGACAGCGATCTGCTTATCTTTAAACAAAGTAAAAAAAATAATAAATGAATTAATAAAATTACTTTGTATTCACCACTTTATTAATATACACGTATCTACGTGTTTCGAAAGCGATGTTTTCTTCATCAGGAATATATAGAATACTATTAATACTATAAATTCCTTATGAAGAAAGCATCCCTTTCGAAACATGTCTGTGGATATTAATGAAGTAGTGAATACAAAGTAATTTTTTAATTCGTTTATTAATAATGACGCTACAAAGTGAATACCAATATTTTGAAGAAATTGTAAAAAAATACGTTAATTTGAAAATTTTCGTTCATTACAAAAAAAATATTTTTTAAATGATATTTAAATAAAAAGTTCTTATGTGGGTACCTACTTATCTATGGGCTAACATCAATACAACATGGTGGGTTCAATGTTTTTCATACTAATTTTAAAACGTTATAGCAACAGTTTCACATATTGGATTTCATTCAAACTACTCTCTAAACCTTCCCAGCACTAATAAGAGCAAACTGTCCTCTTTTCAGCGAAACCGGTCCAGTTATTTTCGAGAAAATCGAGGACAGACAGACAAATTCATTTTTATGTATAGAGATTTGGGCTTGTGATTATAATTATTTGATAATTTTTAGCAATTAAAAAGTTTTTGGAAGTAAAACATTTTGTTCTAAAGCTTTTTGCTTACGTTAATTAGTTTTTTCTGGCCCCTGTGAGAATGGCGTCAATCAAAATTAGCAGAATATTAAAGTAATATTATTAAATTTCATTTATATTGAAGGACCACCTCTGTGGTTGAGCGGTAATCTTCTTGGTACTGGACTAAGGGATCGCGAGTTCAAATCTCCGCGTGGAAAATTAAATTAAAATTACGGTTTCGTTTAATAAATAAATGAGTAGAATTAACTGCACTTTACATACAGTAGCGAGCACAAAAATGTGTTCAGTACTGTTCAGCCTTAAAATATTCGTTTATTTGTAATACATCGAATATCGTTAATTTATTGATATTTCTACTTGATACCTATCATGTAGAAACTACTTTTAAAAAATCCATAATAGTTTTTTTATAATTTCCTTAAAATATTGTTATTCACTTTGTGGCGTCATTATTAATAATTAAATTAAAAATTACTTTGTAATCACCACTTTATTAATATGTACATATCAACAAAAACAAAAAAAAACTAACATTTTTACAAAAAAAAAAACTTTTTATACTATGTTACTAAACTATACAACAAAATCCCACTCTCCTTTAAAAATCACAACAACCATAATAAATTTTAAAATCAAATAAAACACTGGATACGTTACATAGGGCGATCTGAAATAGAAAATATATTAACACCACATACAGACTAACACGGAAACCACTTAACTGCACTTAACCTCACCTTGGAATAATTTTTTTTTTTTTCATTAAGCATATCAATTTAATATGATGTAATTTAATGTTTTGTAAATGAAATCCTGAGCACGGGAAATCCCAGTGAGGTTATCATTATTTGTTATTTTGCTAAAAAAAAAAGAAGTTAATCAAACATTATTATTATTATTAACATGTTTCAAAAGCGATGCTTTTATAAACAGGTATATAAAGAATACGTATTAATAATAGTATTTTGTATATTCCTGATGAGGAAAGAATCGCTTTCGAAACATGTTGATATGTATATATTAATAAAGTAATTTTTCAATCATTTATTTTATAATATTTTTTTCATCTAAAAAATTGGCATGTATGTAATTCGTTTGTAAATTTCTCAAACCACACATTTAATTATCCTTTGAGGCTCTTCTTTGACGAAGGATTCGATATATTTTTTCAATGACTGGTTCTAGCTGGGGCTCAGGTGGGTTTGTTAATTTTGATGAAATCCATGCAGACATATTGAAGCTTTTATTTAAAATAAATTAGGAACAACAAAGTACTAATTTATATTTTGATAAATCTCAGTGTCGCCTTGCTAAAAAATAGTACGTAATTTTTGTAATAAAATGAATTCCCATTGGTGGATAAAATATTTTAGTAATTGTTTATTTTTTCCCGTGAAAAAATCAAAAGAAATTTTAATGTTCAACATTTGTTATATATCGTTTTTAAATAGTGTTTTTTTATGATACCCAGAGAAAACATATCAATAAATCACAACGACATCCGACATATTAATCATGAATAAATGTGTTAATTTGTAAAAAAAACACAGATATATTGCTTTTTTTTAACATGAATACCGCACAAGAGTCTCAACTGCTCCCAACCAACTGGAGCCAGTGAGACTATGGCATCCCCAATTGGGAAATGTTGTGAGGCTGAAGGTATAGGGGAGGGGAAGGAGAAGAGGAAGGTGGGGAAATGCCTGGCTATTCAGATCTGGTCACCAAATACGGCTAAAAGCCATTTCAAGCAACTTTTCAATTCTGTATTCTCGACCATGGAGGCCGTCAGAAAGGGTATGCCATAGTTCCACTGGGTACTAGGAGTTGTCGACTCTTCTGCGGTGACACATAAAAAATAAACAAAATTGTATTTAATTTTATGGATTAACTTATTGAAGCTATAAACCTCATTGTAGATATTATTAACAACTCTCAAAATGACATATGAAACCAGAAAAACGCAGAAAAGAAAATGATAGCAGTAGCAGCTGGGACTCGAACCCAGGACCTCACCGTCTATCCGGGACCTTGTGCTCTAATCCACTGAGCTATGGGTACTCTAATTATTCACGTCATTTTGATCGGTTTCATGTTTGAATTTGAGACTTGTTAATATTATCTTAATTGATTAAATAAATTAACTTTATATAGACGGTTGTTTTCAACCATTGAAGTACAAGAATTTATAGTTACCATTACAATTTAGTTCGTAATTTAGATTTGTCTTGGGGCCTCTAAGAGTTATTGATATGTGCGCAGATCTGCCCCCGGGGCCCTACAACCCCAGGGCCTCCGGATTCCACTAACCGGCCATCTCAGTAAGTACTACTCTAGAATTCTGAGATCCCCTGCGACAGGAATTCTCACAAAACTTGCTACAAGTTTGTGCGATATGATGCACTGTGAAAGATTAACTAATTATATACCAATTTCTGTAATTTACCAAGAAGCTTTCGAGCTTTTGTTCGCTAAAGTTTAATATTTACTTTTAAGTGTGTATAAATTTTGTGTATAAACTAGTAAAGAATAGCTTTGAGGTTCAAAAACCCCATTTGCTTAAGCTCTCAAACTAATGCATGTTTTATAAATTATTAAGTAGGCTCGTATCACTATTACGTATATAAATTTATTGTAGTTTCGTTTTATTCAGGGCCGGATTTACTAAAGGAGCAATTGAGATGTATAACAGGGCGCAAAATCGTATTAGGCGCTAGGAATCGTTTATATTTTTTCCAAAATAACCGCGGAAATTCGTGCATTTTGTTCCTTGAATTAAACACTAGAATTAAATGACTTGCCCTAAGTACCATTTCGACGACTGGAGGCTCAGGTCACGTGACATCCATTTTGGCACCAGCCTAGTTCACTGCCGTCCATGTTTTTTTCACATGATTTTGACTGCGGTAAACAAATTATAAAACATTTATAAAAGGGGTCAAACTGAATACTCCAACAAAATATTCTGTTTTCCAAAACCAGCCTAACCTTTTTACTCATTCGCTGATTTATTTAAATTAGCTATACGCCTACCTCGCCCCCCTCTTATTTTGGTTTCTTCCCATTGCGTGTTAGGGTATCTCTATGTATGCTTTGCTTTGCGCTTGTGTCTTTTTTATGTAAATACCGTGCGAGAGTTTCCAACTGTCCGGAGCCAGTGGAACTATGGCATCCCCAATTGGGGTAGGTATATTCTAAGGCTGAAGGTAACGTGGAAGGCAAGGAGATGGTAAAGAGGAAGGTAGGTATGTATCTGGGTATTCGGATCTTATCACCAAAAACGACTAAAGTCATTTCAAGCAACGTTTCGATTCTGAAAGGTGTACTTTCACCAGGGCGATACCCGACGTATCTACCGCTTTATTATTCCTATTTATCAACGCAAAGCGTAAACTTCAGACTTATTAAAATTTATCAATGCCATTCAACCACCATTAGCATTGACGTGGCACGTCTGGACATCAGAACCTTAACACACACTCAATATTTGGACAACACACAATTTAAATTCGTGAATTAATTTACTTCTCATTTTATTGAACAATAAATATTGCTTGACAACGAAAGCTTTCTCGTAAATTGTATACAATAAATTCAGAAATAAATGAAGGGGCCTGATTCCGGTTCTTTGAGGGTTGAAGACATTTTGCATAAATGTGATTCCGATTATATGTCAATGATAATGCTCATTCTTAACACGCGTAGTTCATTATTTCTTACTTTACACGTGTAGTTTGTTATAATTTTTAGAATTTATATCACTTTTATCTGACATTTTGGGCTTTTGGCATACGAGTAAGTGCTTTACAAACATTGCGTTTTCTTTAATTCGGTTCATTTAATAGCCTAATACCGATTAAGTAAATAAGTAATTTCAGAATGAACATATAAGATGTTATAAAAATAAAAGTACTTCTTCAAAATTCGCAGAACATCTTTTAGTAAATAATCACGTCCCGCTTGACACCAACAAACCTAAACCCTTACATATAGAAAGAAAGGGCCTAAGATTAAATTTACTTGAACAATTAGAAATTAACAAAATAACGAATGACCCTAATATAACATTTTTTAATAAAGTAAGGAAATTTATATACTCACCGCTTCTCAGTATGTTCACATTATCAAAACAATACAACACATTTAAATAAATCAATTAAGAAAACATTGTCAGTTAAATACTCGTACGAGTAAAAACACATTATAAATGTGAAAACCTCACAGATTTCAGAATTATTAAATTTTTAACTAAATATTTTCTAACTAAATCGGTTTTACCGATAAAAAATCATTACCCATCCATCCTAATTTTAAAGGAGTGGGGGTAAATTAAATCACATAAATAAGTCGTCGCAATGTGGATTAACCACATTTTGAAAATGGCCTTAAACGCCGAAACAGCTGTCACAATAATAACAACTAGAAATACTTGCAGAACTTAATAATAACGTTATTAAATTTGATTTAAATTAAATTTTTAAAAAATATATAAATGGAGTTCTACGAATTAAACACAAAAACAATTAATAATTAACTAATTTCATTTTTATTTTCTGTTGTTTTTTCGGTTCCATATTTCATTTAGGTAATGTTAATATTATCTTCTTCAATGATTAAATAAATAGCTAATAAAGTTTAAAGTTAATAAAAATTTTCTAATTAATCTTTTGTTAAAACTACGCAAATGTCGATATTTTGAAAGAATGTCATTCTATGAAATTCGTATTAAAATTAAACGGTTAATAAATGTATTAAAAACTTGGCTGGCTTAAAAAAACTTTTGTATTAGATAATAAGGAAATATTATTTTATGTATGACTTATTGTGGTCGTTTATGTTTTTTTTAATTTTTTTTTTAAATATTTTTGTAGAAATATTTTTTAGTAAGATTCTTGAGAAATACTTACGTTTTAAGTTTGTTACATGTGTTTTTATTTTAAATACATATTTATATATATATATATATATTTTTTGTAATATTAACTGTAAATTTTGACTTTTTGAAAACAAGCTCCCGTTAGACAAATTACAAAAAAGTGGTTCGGGACTTTTTGCATTATATATAAATATATTTTTTGTAAAATGTAAATAAAAATATTTAAAAAAATGACAGCTGTTATGCGAGAACCGGAACCACAGTTAAGCAAAAAATATTTAAGTCTAAAGATGAGGACAATGCCTTATCCTGAATTAGGCCTTCTTTTCAGCCTCTAAGTTTTCTGCACCCTGCGTAATTTGTTGTTGGTTCAGATTTGTTTGTCATTTGCCTCTCAGATCAAGTTCAACTTTCTGCTCAACTTTAGAGGTGTCATTAGTAAATTCATTAATAATTCTAGTTTATTGAATGGCAGTCATAAGTAGGTTTTCATTTCACTTCCTATAATTTAATACCACCTTCGTGAGGTTCCTTTAAAGCTGTAAACAAATCGTTTAAAGCATTAAGCCAACATTATTCAGTACATGTATTATCTTACTCACAAACTAGATTATTTAAATGATTGTATTGATCAATCAACAACTGTACGGTACAAGATCTGTAAACTCTTGCGCACGTTTTAGAAGAAGAAGATCAGGCTGGCCACTTCGACGCTTCAGAGCAGGGTAGGAAGGAAGGGAGAAATGCCTTGAAAAAGGCAAACGATTTCTTGCAAGGAGGTGGTGAGGGTGAAGAGAAAGTCACGGTCGGTTTTCAGGCCGGGTGAAGATGCAGGCGAAGTAGGTAGAAGGCGTGTTGAATCCGTGAGAATACTCTGATTTTAGAAATGCACTCGTCGTTCAAGTACTTCGGTGCGATACCGTGCGGCGAATCGGGCAGTTTGAACTCGTGAATATTTCGCGAGCTGCCGTAGACTCTGTCAATCTTGGATCGACTTGATCAAAAAATTAGGATGTCAATCACGACCTTCTGCTTGAATTGAGCCTATTGCAATCTTCACCTATTTTTTATTAAAGCAACCAAAATTATTACAAAGTATGTCATGGGGGTCAAAGTAGGACAGGTAATACTTTGCCGTCAGATTACAAAAAAATGCATTGTACAAACATAAAATAAGTAAGTTTACTCGATTACGCGGGCGCTAATGAACAGATCAGAAAAGATTGTTTATTTAGATCAGTCACCGCGGCCGCAGGAATCGCTCACAAAGACAGACAATTTTGGTAGAACAATAATTTTGAAAGGTTTTTGTGGATCAGAGGGGCTCGACCAATGAGAGCCCGCTCTGTTTCGGGACCGTCGCCGGGAGCGACCGTAGGGGTGGCGGGGGTCGGAGAAATGTCCCGTTAGCACCCAGTAGCGTCTCGGGACGAAAACGAGGTTCAGGGGCGTAGAAAAAGAAAACGATGACGTGCACTGTCATCATCACTTCTTCGAAAACCCCGGAACTACGCTTGTCGAAAGCCAATATGTACTGAAATGGGGCGTTTGCACAAATCCTCTTTTTGTGCAAACATAACAAGATAGGGATGCGTATCTAGTCGCTGCTATCAGGTTAAAATTAAAGTCGGGCGTTGCACAATTAATTATTTGTGCAGACAAACAAACAAGACAGAGACGCGTATCTAGTCGCTTCTCTCTCTCTCTCTCGTTTGTGGTCAGGTCGTCTGTTATGAGCCTGACAGTACTACATGCCAGCTTGATCGAGAACGTATCGAGTCGTCTCTCGTTCGAAACTGCACGAACTCAGTAGTTGATTTCGTATCTAGTCGTACCACCTACTGAGTTATGTACTAGTTGATGTTATGCAAATGGAGGGTATTACAAACTTTGATAGTCACGTCTGGTATATTCTCCCCTCGGTGCAGTAACGTCTGTGCCTAGCTGTGAAGACGTGTACTCCGGCGGTGACCTCGCCGGCCAGTCCCTCTGGGCCGTCGGAGGGCGGTCCTCATCGGCACCCTTGGGCTGGCGTGGGTCGGTGCGGGCGTCAAAGCTGGTACTGGTGGTGCAGCGGATGCGGGTGTCGCAGCGGATGCGGGTGTTGCAGCGGATGCGGGTGTTGCAGCGGATGCGGGTGTCGCAGCGGATGCGGGTGTTGGAGCTGATGCGGGTGATGAAGCTGGTGCGAGCGTCGGTGCCGGGAGTATGACCGCGACTTTGACCGCTGGGCGCAGGTAGATGCCGGTGGCTGTTTGTATGCGGACAATTCTTACTTGTCCGTCAGCGGCGGGCTTAGCTTCGATTACACGTCCGCGTGGCCAGCTGTTTCGGGGTAGAGCGGGGTCCATGATGACCACCAAGTCGTGCTCTTTGATGGGGTCGGCCCGGTGGTGCCATTTCTGCCGGGCGGCCATGGTGGGGAGGTATTCACGAAGCCACCGCCTCCAGAACATGTCTGCTAGCTGTTGGCTTATGCGCCACTGGCGGCGGAGGCATACCTCCTCCTCCTTTTTGTCATATAGTGACAGGTGAGGGCGTTTTCCCGCTGACCCCATTAGAAAGTGGTTGGGGGTCAAGGGCTCCTCGTCTCTCGGATCAACCGAGACGTGGGTCAGGGGCCGGTTGTTGACCACGAACTCGGCTTCTGCAAGCGCCGTAAGAAGTGTCTCCTCTCTCGGGGCTCTTTCTTTCAGTGTAGCTCCTAGGGCTCGCTTCACTGAACGTACTAGCCTTTCCCAGGCTCCCCCCATATGGGGACTCAGAGGTGGGGTAAAGCGCCACTCGATACCCTGTATGGCTAGGGTATCCTGCATCCTTGCGTCCTGGCTGAGCGACTCCACGGCATCTCGGATTTCATTGTTTGCTCCATGAAAGTTGGTACCGTTGTCGGAGTACATCACTGCTGGTTGTCCTCGGCGGGCCGCCATCCGTTGCAGGGCCATGATGGCCGAGTCAGCACTCAGCGACGCAGCCAGTTCTAGGTGTATGGCGCGAGTGGAGAGGCATGTAAATATGGCCCCGTAGCGCTTTTCTCGGCGTCTGCCAATCGTGACCTCCATAGGGCCGAAGTAGTCCAGTCCGCAGTGTGTGAACGGGCGGACATGGTGCGTCAGGCGAGCTTCTGGGAGCGCTCCCATAATGGGTGGGACGGGCTTGCTCTTCCGCATTCGGCACGTTGGGCAGTCGTGGGCGATCTTCCTGCTAGTGGTACGTAGCCGCAGTACGAAGAAGCTGCCCGTACCTCTGCGATGGTCTTCTCGGTGCTCGGGTGGTCCGCCTTCTGGTGGTAGTGTCGGATCAGCAGCCGAGTATAAGGGTCATCGCCATCCAGGATGATCGGAGTCTTGGCTACGCTCGTGGCTCCGGTTACTGCTTGCAAACGGGAGCGCATCCGCATGACTCCGTCTGGGCCGAGGAAAGGCGTCAGGCTGTTTAGGCGGCTAGCGGCGGGCAGCGCCTGGCCGTGCTGTATGTTGTGAAGATCGGGGGTGAAGGCATTCTCTTGGGACCTGATCACCCATCTGCGTTCAGCCTCCTTGAGCTCCTCGGCTCGTAGCGGGCCTTCGGTAGGTCGGCCCGACCCCATCCGGCAACGCCTTATGAAGCGCAGTATCCACGCTGTGGCGCGGATGAGGCGGTACCATGAGGAAAACCTCTCGATAGCGGGCAGGGCCTCCCCGGCCGTGGATATGAGGCCGACATATTGGGGCCTAGTCTCCAGGATCGAGTCATCGGGCTTCGTGGTGAGGGCGCGCTCTTCGGGCCAGTCCTCGTCGGGTTTCGTGATGAAAGCAGGTCCGCAGAACCATTCTCCTTGCAGGGACAGGTCGGGTAGTGCCAAGTCTCGGGTGCCGATGTCAGCGGGGTTTTGTTTGGTTGGAACCCACCTCCAGTCAGCTATGTTGGTGAGTTCGTCGATCTCGCCCAACCGATTCGCCACAAAGGCGGAGTATGTCCGTGGGTCGGTGCGTAGCCAACACAGCACCGTGGTCGAGTCGGTCCAGAAGACGGTTCTGCATATTCGTGCCTGACTTTCAGATTTAATAGTCTTGGCCAGTCTAGCCGCCATGAGCGCGGCCTGCAGCTCGAGGCGGGGAATTGATAGCGGTTTGAGTGGCGCCACCTTGCACTTGCTTGCGATGAAGGTGGCTCGCGGCGCGCCTTGCACTTCCTCAACGAAGTAGGCGACGGCGCAGCAGGCTTGCTCGGACGCGTCACTGAAGAGGTGCAGTGTAACGTTGCTCAGCTTGTGTCGGAGTGACCGTCTCGGGATGGACACGCTGCTTTCCCTCAGCAGACTCATCCAGTCCCTCCATCGCTCGGCATGCTCAGGGGCGATGGGGTCGTCCCAGCTGATGCTCGAGCGCCACACGGTTTGTAGTAAAATCTTCGACCGTATAGTGAGGCAGGCGACGAAACCCACCGGGTCAAAGATTTTCATGATGATGGATAGGAGCTGCCTCTTCGTAGGCCGTGTGGCTTCTTGGGGGCTGACCGCGTCGAGAAAGGTGTAAAGAAATCGGTCAGTCGACGGGTCCCAGACCAGTCCCAGTACGCGCTCCGTCCCTGTGGTTCCGCTGTTGATCTGCACTGCGGCGGTTGCTCGTTCACCGGGGAGAATCCGTGCTATAGCGGCCGGGCTGTTGGAGGCCCAGTTGGTCAGGTTGAACCCTCCCTTTGCAAGGAGGGCCTTCACGCTCTGGACCAGTGCGGCAGCCTCGTGTACGTTATCCACGGCGTCCAAATAGTCGTCCAGATAGAATTTGGAACGAACGGCTGCTGCGGCGGCGGGGTGCTCGGTTTCGTAGTGCCCGGCCACTCTGTCTCGCACGTACTGGGCACTGCTGGGGGAACACGTCGCCCCGAACATCATAGATGTCAACTGGTACGTCTCTGGGTCCCGTGTGCCAGGCGACCTCCCAAGGTACAGCTGGGAGGGCTGGTCCTCTCTCCTGATGTGGATGCGCAGGAACATCTCTTGTATATCTGCAGCGATGGCCACATTTCCCTCTCGGAAGCGAAGGAGGTTCCCCAGGAGTGAGGACAGCAAGTCAGGGCCGGTCATCAGCTGGTCATTCAGAGACGTCCCTCGGCATCGGCTGGCGGCATCAAAGACGATTCTGATTTTTCCCGGCTTGTTGGAATTTGTCACCGCGAAGTGAGGAAGGTACCACTTTCGCGGGGCAGGTAATGATGCCTCGTAGGTTGAAAGCTTCCTGGCGTAGCCTTTGGCGACAAGTTGTGACATCTTGTCGGCGTACGCGGCCGCCAGGGTGGGGTCCGCCGCCAGCTTCTTGTCGAGAGATTGTAGCCGCTTCAGCGCGCACTGCCGGTTGTCGGGTAGCACTGTTGTCGGGTCTTTCCACAGGAGTCCGGTTTCCCACCTCCCGGTAGCGAGGGGGCGGGTGGTCTCTCCCATCATCGCTAGTGCCCTTGCGTCTTGAGCATTGACCCGAGCTGCTGATGTAACGCCGAGGGAGTCGATGGCGAAGTTTGTCCTCACCAACTCCCTCAAGCGAGCGTCCGCGGCGGTTTCTGCTTGCAGGGCCAGAGTAGTGGCTGGGCCGTCAGCGCCAGGGTTTGTTCCCCCGTGAGCGATCCACCCTAAAGCGGTCCGCGACACTATTCGCGTAGTGTTGTCCTCACGGACCTCTCTTGATATAATCAGGTGGGCGTTGTCTTGCCCGATCAAGAGCTTCGGGGTGATGCGTCGTCCTGGCACTTGCTGCTCCGGCAGGTTCAGCTCGGCTATGGTGCTCGCGGTGATGGAGAAGGTCGTGTTCAACCCGGCGCCTCTGATGGTCAGCTTCACGCGTCGGGAGCGGGCGTCGGAGGTGCACATGCCCTTTGCTCCGTGAAGCCGTACGGCACGGGCCGGACCGCTTGCACCGGTCAACATCGCGATCTCGGCGTCGACAAGGGTCACGGTAGAGCCCTCATCTAACAGCGCGAACACTGACACTTCACTCCCTGCGGGCCCGCGAAGCACAACCGGCACAATTTTCAGCAGTACGCTATCGTCCGTATTTCGGCGTCATAAGTTTACTTCACCCACAACCGGCTCCGTTTTTCGCACTTCATGGAGCAACCGATGGTGGGGATGCCGGCACTCCCCCACCCCGCACCACACTTTCACTTTACACTCCCTCGAGTGGTGTCGACCGAGGCACTTTCGGCACAAGGTACTCGCGCGCACGGTCTCCCAGCGGAGGGCGACAGATTTCCCGGCGAATACCGCACAATCCCGAGTGGCGTGGAACTTATTACACTGCGCACAATTGTCACTTCGCACTGTCGCCCTTTTTCCGGCTGAAGACCGGTGGGCAGAGTCGGTCGCGGCACGCTTCCTGGGTCCGGGCGTAGCCGCGCTCGTCGGGGGCGCGGCCGCCGCGTTCACTAACACTTGTTCGCGGCGCCCTCGATTCGGTCGAACCGGGTCGAGCATGCCGCTAATCGGGATCACTTTCGCGACGCTTCGCAGGAACATTGAGAGCTGCAGTAGTGTGGCCGGGGTGGATTGGCCTAGCTGGCGCAACTCGAGCAGCCAAGACATCCTCAGGGTGCAGGGCATCTTGGCGGTGACGTCGGCTAGAAGGGCGGGGTTGGTGAGGTAGCCCTCCGTCCTCAAGTCTCGCAGGGAGGCCACCAAGTTCTGGACCGTCCCAGAGAAGTCGGCGATCTCCTCGAGTGAAGCTTCCGCTGACAGGTGCTGCAGCTTCTTCACCTTATTTAGCATAAGGTTGGCGATGGATCCTGAGCCACCGTACCGCGTCTCGAGGGTGGCCAGGATCTCTGGGACCTGTTCGGGATCCAGCAGGAGGGAGTAGACAGCCTCCCGGGCCCTGCCTTTCAGCGCGCGCTGCAGTCTGATGAGGTTCTCGCTGGGTGTCAGCCTGCAGGTGTTGGTCGACTGGTGGTACTGCACTATCCAGGCAGGCCACTCGAGGGGGTCCCCGGAGAACGTGGGGAGGTCCTTGGCTGTAGATTGTCGAGCAATGAGGGCAGTCATCCGGACATCCTCCTCGACGGACGGGCGGGGGCTCTCTGGTACGCATGTCGATCGGATCGCCTCGGCAATCATAGCGCCGATCCGTGCCACGGTAGGGTCCTCGCCCTGCTGGACCCACTCTCTGGTATGCCGGGCAGTCTCGTCGGCGGTAGGCTGCGGCGGGAACAGCGGCGAGTAGCTGGGATGCCCGATGTTGACGGGCTGGGACCCCGCGTGCAACTGCGAGGTAGACGGCTCTGCATAGGGCTGCGCGTCGAGTGGGCGGGCTCGTGGCTCGGCGTACGGCAGCGGCTCGGCATACGGCAGTGGCTCGGCGTAGCGTCCGGCCGGCGCTGCGGGGCAAGGGAGCACAGCGGGGCCGAACGTTGCAGCGGGGAGGGGGTACCCCTCAGCCGGGGCTCGCACAGCACGCACCTCTGCGTCGGTCATCTGTACTCGTACCGGCTCGGGGATTGGCTGCACAGCTGCGGGGACGTCCTGCTTGGCGGGCTGCATGGCCGACAATAGCGCGGCGAGCTGCTTGGCATGCTGCTCCCTCAAGGCGCGCATCTCCCGTTGTAGCGGCCTCACGGTGTCCTCTGTGGTGGAGGAGTTGTTCTCAGCATCGGAGGACTGCGCAGTGGTGGGTGTGGGCGCGGCACCGAGCGCAGCGCCGAGCGCAGTGCCGGGCGCCGGGCCGAGCGCAGCGCCGAGCGCAGCGCCGAGCGCCGGTCCGAGCGCAGGTCCGATCGCAGGTCCGAGCGCAGGTCCGAGCGCAGGGCCGAGCGCAGCGCCGGGCGCAGGTCCGAGCGCAGGTCCGAGCGCAGCGCCGAGCGCACCGGCGGGAGCAGCGTCGGGCGCAGGGGCGGGCGCGGGAGGCAGCGGCGGGCGCGGCGGCGAGCACAGCAGCGGGCACAGCGGCGGGCACAGCGGTGGACTCGGGCTGAGACTCCGAGCTCGAGGCCCCTCGACGGCTGCGACGTGCAGGCATCTCGGCACGTACAAGGCACGAAGACGTACAGACGTCGCTGGTAGTCGAGAAGGCGTGCAGACGTCACTGAAGGCGAGAAGGCGAGAAGGCGTGCAGACGTCACTGAAGGCGAGAAGGCGTGCAGACGTCACTGAAGGCGTGAAGGCGAGAAGACGTCACTAGTAGTCGTGAAGGCGTGAAGTAGATCCTGGCTCAAGAAGGACCATGTACGGTACAAGATCTGTAAACTCTTGCGCACGTTTTAGAAGAAGAAGATCAGGCTGGCCACTTCGACGCTTCAGAGCAGGGTAGGAAGGAAGGGAGAAATGCCTTGAAAAAGGCAAACGATTTCTTGCAAGGAGGTGGTGAGGGGGAAGAGAAAGTCACGGTCGGTTTTCAGGCCGGGTGAAGATGCAGGCGAAGTAGGTAGAAGGCGTGTTGAATCCGTGAGAATACTCTGAATTTTAGAAATGCACTCGTCGTTCAAGTACTTCGGTGCGATACCGTGCGGCGAATCGGGCAGTTTGAACTCGTGAATATTTCGCGAGCTGCCGTAGACTCTGTCAATCTTGGATCGACTTGATCAAAAAATTAGGATGTCAATCACGACCTTCTGCTTGAATTGAGTCTATTGCAATCTTCACCTATTTTTTATTAAAGCAACCAAAATTATTACAAGGTATGTCATGGGGGTCAAAGTAGGACAGGTAATACTTTGCCGTCAGATTACAAAAAAATGCAGTGTACAAACATAAAATAAGTAAGTTTACTCGATTACGCGGGCGCTAATGAACAGATCAGAAAAGATTGTTTATTTAGATCAGTCACCGCGGCCGCAGGAATCGCTCACAAAGACAGACAATTTTGGTAGAACAATAATTTTGAAAGGTTTTTTGTGGATCAGAGGGGCTTGACCAATGAGAGCCCGCTCTGTTTCGGGACCGTCGCCGGGAGCGACCGTAGGGGTGGCGGGGGTCGGAGAAATGTCCCGTTAGCACCCAGTAGCGTCTCGGGACGAAAACGAGGTTCAGGGGCGTAGGAAAAAGAAAACGATGACGTGCATTGTCATCATCACTTCTTCGAAAACCCCGGAACTACGCTTGTCGAAAGCCAATATGTACTGAAATGGGGCGTTTGCACAAATCCTCTTTTTGTGCAAACATAACAAGATAGGGATGCGTATCTAGTCGCTTCTATCAGGTTAAAATTAAAGTCGGGCGTTGCAAAATTAATTATTTGTGCAGACAAACAAACAAGACAGAGACGCGTATCTAGTCGCTTCTCTCTCTCTCTCTCGTTTGTGGTCAGGTCGTCTGTTATGAGCCTGACAGTACTACATGCCAGCTTGATCGAGAACGTATCGAGTCGTCTCTCGTTCGAAACTGCACGAAC